>PVLA01005047.1:0-157513 GCA_004027455.1 Hydrochoerus hydrochaeris | reverse complement strand
CCAAGTCCCTTCTCCGTGCTCGGTCCGGCTGCCTGTCCCATCCCCGCCCTGTCCCCTTTGTGCCCCTTCCTGCCTCTCTCCCTCCTTCCCGGCTCGCGTCCCTTCTCCACCCCTCCTTCTCTCCAGTCCGGCCTCCCCGAAGCCCCTTGGCCCGCCTGTATCCCTGCCCGAGTCCCGAGCCGCCATGCTGACCCCAGTGGTGGCTGGGGGGGTAGTGTTCCCCGGACTCTTCCTCCTCTCCAAGAACGCGTTCCAGCGGCTGCCCCAGCTGCGCTGGGAGGAGGCTGACGCGGTCATTGTCTCAGCCAGGTAAACGGCAGCGCTTCCCTGAGCGCAGCCCCTGCCCCTCTCAGGCTCTGTGGGGAAGGAAGGGACCCCAGTTCTTCCCTGGCCCCGGGATACAGGGAGCCCTTGGGAAGCCTCACAGGACTGGGTCTTGGGCTCCCCCCTCAGCCTTGCTCTCCTTCCCGGGAGACCGCAGCCAAACCCAGCCATCTGGTCTACTAGTGTTCAGTCTGCTTATCTGTCCTTCCTCCCGCCGTCCGACACAACCAGCATGTGACTAAAACATCCCTATAAAAAAGACATCAGGGAACCGGGCAGGGGCAGAGGGCCATGGTTATCAAGGACTAGTGGCTGGGGGAACAGGGCACAGAGGGTACAGCGGGGGGGGGGGGAATAACCCTGGAATAAGGGCCAGCATTGGCATAGCGGCTTGGTGGCAAAGTGGGAAAGTGGCCAGGGAGTTTGGGGTCACTGTGGGGCAGGGCCAGAGTGCTGGAGGCATAGTGGCTGGGTCCCCTGGCACAGAGGCAGCACCAAGCTCCCTGCCCTTCTGGTCTTGTTGCCCTCAGTCCCTCCCCAGGGACAGGCTCACCCTCAGCCACACATTCTCGGCATTGTCACCTCAGGATGACCTCTCTGGTGTCCTCCTGAGAGGGGACCACTCAGTGTCCACAGTGGAGGGAAGGATGAAGGCTGCAAGGAACAGGGTGACCTGAAGCATAGCAGCTGAGCAAGACTAGGACACGGAGGTGGGGTGGTGGGGAAATCCCAGGCAAGCCTGGCCTTGGGGGGGGGGTTGGGAAGGGATGGCCCAGAGGAAGAACTGACCCCAAAGCACAGTGGCCAGGCCAGAGGAGAAGAGAGACCAAAGAGCGCATCTTCTCCCTCCCACCACTCCTCCCTCTGTCTCCTCAGGCTGGTGTCCTCTGTCCAGGCCATCATGGCCTCCACTGCTGGCTACATCGTCTCCACCTCCTGCAAGCACATCATTGATGACCAGTAAGTGCCGTGTGGCCACCTCTGCACCAGTCCCAGAAGTCTGCTGTGTGCACGTCCCTGGAACACTCCAGGTCTTTAGAACTGTCAGTGGTCCCCAAGTCCTTCACTTGGGCTGGGGCAAGTTCTCTTAAATCACTGCAACTCAACACCCCAGGATAAATTTATCCCATCCTGTCCTCAAAGGTCAGAGCCAGGGGAGCAGAAATGGGGATCAAAGAGTCTTCCAAGTAATTTCTGGTCGGCTTTTGGCCTCTTGTAGTGTAGTGGGCTCTGCATGTCACTTCCTCCCCATCCTCCTCCCACTCTGATTCCTCTCAGACCCCATTTCCAGCCCGCGCCCAACTCCGGGCACCCCCCCACACGCCATTCCTTCTACAGTCTAGGCGTCTGGCCCCAGCTCTGTGACCTAGGAGGAGGTGAGGAGAGAGATGACCCAAGCCGGGCCACGAAGGGTCAGGCAGCGGGAGGAGAGGGAGGATGAAGAGGCCGGAATCTGGCACCGGCAGCCGCTGCAGTGCCGGTGCTTGCCAAACCGGCCCAGGCCCTGAGCGGTGGGGCAGGAGGCGCCACCATGGTGCTGACCATGGTGCTGACCGGGGTCCGGTGCAAGCGCCTGTGAGGTACCCTTCGCTCTTAGCTCCGGCTCTGCTCCCCTGCTCTGATCATTGTCCCTTGGGCTCCAGAGAACTTGTCTGGATGATCCTGACCTAGAGGTTCCCCCTGTTCTCAGGAGAGTGAGGAATTGACCTGAGTGTGGCGGGCACCTAGAGTAGCTTGTGGCTTCTGGGTAGCGTTTAACTCCAGACCCTGCCTCTCACCTTCTCCCCTCCCTGCCAGTGGATCCAAACTGAGTCTGGGATTTCCTGCCCACCTTCTTATCCAGAGGTCATTTTTGGCTCTTGCATTTTCTCCCCCCTCCAGGTCTGTTCTTATCCCTCTCCCTCCTCCCTTTAATCCTCAGGTAGGTGGGGAGAATCAGGGTTAATCCAAGGGCAACAGCTGTTCCTGTTTCTGAGCACCTAATTGCTGAGTGCCTGTGATGGGATTTAACACCCCACGGGCAGCCCCAGGCCTGGGCCCTCCTAATCCTCCTGTGCAGTTCAGGTCCCATTAGTCACACGCCTGCCAGGCCGACTCTTGGGTCATTACCTGCAGTAAAGGGCCAGTGGGCTCCCTCCCTGTCCTCCTGCCCTTTATTTCTGGCCAGGTGTCTCTCCCCTCTCTTCCGGTGCCCTCATCACATGCCCCAGAACCACCGCACCATGGGGCTCAGGTTCCCTTTCCCAGCCTGCCCGGGGCCTGCCTTCTGCTGCCTGCGTGCCCCGCCCTGTCCTCACTGGCCTCCTTCTGGCCTCCTCACAGTTGGCCTCAGCTCTCTCTTTGCAGTTTGCCTCCTTCCTCTGTCTTTCTGACCTCCGCCCAGCCCCACTCTCCCCAGCTCAGACCTGTCTCAGGATACAGGATTCCAAGGCAGTGCACTGTGCTGACTCAAGAAGAAAAACACAATGTTGCATATTCATGCAATCCTTGTTCTTGTTTACTCTCAAAGCACTTTCTCCGTGCTTGGCACCTTTTACTCAGCACTTTCTCCTTAATGCTCAACTGTATAGGAAAATACAAGAGATTGGGCCACCGCCAGGCAGAGAGAGCAGCAAGGAGGCACCTGTCCCTCACCATGAGGGTCCATCACAGATGCATCTAGAATCTCTTAGGGACAGCAAGGCCCAGACAGGGTTGTGGCTATGCCCTGGCCAGGTTACCTACCCTCTCTGTGCCATTTCCTCATCCGTACAATGGGGATGAGAACCTTACCTACCTCTTCTAGGGTTTGTGTGAGTAGTAAATAAGTTTGTGCTGTGTAAAGGTTTAGATATTAGAATGGCGCCTGCATATAGTGCGTGAACATTTGCTGTACAGCTATGTGGCCTCTTCCTGTCTGCTCTGCTCCGGTTTGGCCTGACCTGAGCTGTCTCTGTGCCTTGCCTGAGCTCCCTTCCTCCATCCATTGCAGCGCTTTGATCTGTCAGTGTCCTTGCTTTCTCCTTCTTCTCCCACTCTGCCGTGGGGCAGGGAAGAGAGAGAGAAGCGTGGTGGGCTTCGAAGTCTGTCTGATTTGAATCCTGGGATTCTGCTTGTTAAATGTGTGACTGTGTGACCTTGGCCAGGTGCTCACCCTGCACCCTTGAGTTCCATCATCTGTAATTCGAGAGTCGCTTCCACCTCAGGCTGCTGGCTGCTGTGGTCACTCTCAAGGTCTGACTCATGCGGAGTGTCCAGTGCTTCCTGGCCTGGGAACAGCTCACCTGGGAGCTGGTCCTTCCTGTCTTTCCGATTCTTCCCTCTCTACCCGACAGACACTGGCTGTCCTCCGCCTACACACAGTTTGCAGTGCCCTACTTCATCTATGACATCTATGCCATGTTCCTCTGCCACTGGCACAAGCACCAGGTCAAAGGACACGGAGGAGACGACGAGGGCTCCAGAGCACTGGGCAGCACCTGGGCTGTGGTGCGTGGCTACCTGCACAAGGAGTTCCTCATGGTGCTCCATCATGCCGTCATGGTGCTGGTGTGCTTCCCGCTGTCCGTGGTGAGTCTTGGAGCTGGTCTCCCCCAAGGGCCAGGCCAGCACTGCAGGAGCTAGGGGCCCCAGGCGCATAAGAGTCTAACCCCGGCCTGGCTGAAACATTCCCAGCTATGGCGTTTTCGAACTGGAGCTGTGGGGTGTCTCTGACCCTCAGTCTCCTCCCCTGCGGTCCCACCTGCAGTACTGTGGGTGAGATGGAGAGGCAGCACCCCCACCTTTGCCACTGTATCTATGTCCAGACTCTCAGGATTCAGCACCTGTGGCAAGGGAGCACCCTTCACCTTCCTCTTCTCCTTGTAGGTGTGGCGACAGGGCAAAGGAGACTTCTTTCTAGGCTGCATGTTGATGGCAGAGGTCAGCACCCCCTTTGTCTGCCTTGGCAAGATCCTCATCCAGGTGAGAGGGTGTCCAAGGACAGGGCTCTGGCAGAGCGGCTCCTAAGGCTGGGCATGGGAGGAGCCTGCGGTTTGGGAGGGGCTGGGGATGGGCACAGCAGGTTGCCACAGTTCTGGGGCCCTTGGCCTACAGAGGGGACCTGCCACCTGCTCTGTCTGCAGTACAAGCAGCAGCACACACTGCTGCACAAGGTGAACGGGGCCCTGATGCTGCTCAGCTTCCTGTGCTGCCGGGTGCTGCTCTTTCCCTACCTGTACTGGGCCTACGGGCGGCACGCCGGCCTGCCCCTGCTCACGGTGCCCCTGGCCATCCCAGCCCACATCAACCTGGGCGCCGCGCTGCTCCTCGCCCCGCAGCTCTACTGGTTCTTCCTCATCTGCCGCGGGGCCTGCCGCCTCTTCTGGCCCCGAGGCTCCCAGCCGCCCTCTCCCTATCAGACCCAGGACTGAGCGGAGGGACAGAGACCCTCCCCACCTGCACCCCCATGGGGACAGGGTTCTGGGGCTGATGGTGGGGGTCAGGAGCCAGGGGCCCCTTGCCTTGACAGCCCCAAGACTGACAGACGAACTCAGAAGGAAGAGGGGACAGCTACCCTCAAAGCCAAGGATGTGGCCAGGTGACCAACTGGAAGACATGGGGAGACGGGGCTCTTCTCCAGACAGTGCTGGTGACCCCTGCCCACTGCAGCCCACTTTGCGCTGGATCAGCAAGGAAAGGGAAAGGAAGTGTATTTCCTACCCACTGAGGCTGGAGGGCCTGTGGGGAGAGAAAGGGAACTCAGGGGACCAGGAGTCAAAGGACTTGGGGGTAGCCCTGCTGCTAAGGACATCCCAGCCCCTCTGCTGCAAGCCCTCTCTGCTCCCTGCCATATGGGAGGGGGAGGACACCCCAACTCTCCCTGTGGACCTCACAGGCCCAGCTGCCCCCACAGCTCTTCTGCGGGGAATCTTATTTATTTTATTTATTTGCCCAAGTTCAAACTAATTTGTTGTTGGGGGGAGGTGGCTGCTACCCCTCTCCCTGGCCTTCCCAGTGCTGAGCATCCCCTGGGCAGGTGAGGGCGCCCAGCCCTTCCCTTTAGGCTGCACACCTTGCCCTCGGGCCCTGGCATGTCCCTGGTGCTACAGACCTCTCAAGGCTTCCTCCAATCTGGGGTCCAGGGACCCTGGGAGGTGCTTTACAGACTGCTAATAAAGACGACCTGCGTGAAAGCCACCAAGGCCAACTTCATCCAGTTCTTTGGGGCCACAAAGGGAGGAGGTGGGGACCTGGAGTGTGGGGAGCAAGGTGATCCCCTCATACTGGTCAGTGAGCAGTCTGTGCAGACAAAGACCACATTTATTTCTTAGTGGGAGAGAAGGGTGGATCTGCCTCCATGACCCTCGTCAGCTCTCTAGGCTCCTTTCTGGAAGCTCCTGAGGGGTATGAAGATCAGACTGGAGGTCACACACCGCTTCCTGAGGTGGGGACCCTCAACTCCTGAGAGGGCAGAGGGCAGGGGCTGGGGCGTGGGGTGGGTCTCACATGTGGATGCAGAGTTGGAAGAGGATGTAAAGGAAGGCCATCACCAGGATGCCCACCAGGATGTGATGGAAGAGCCCAGGGCCGGAACCTGCCAGACAGGAAGGGTCAAGACAGCTCTCCAAGAAGGGGGCTTTTCCTTGGGCTGGTTCATACCTGAGTGGACAAAGTGCACAGGTCTCTCTCCAATAAACTGGGCCACAGCCAGGAGGCTGGCTTGATCTGAGTCTGGGTAATCAAAGAAATCAGGTCTTTCTATGAAGTGTAGAGACGCTGCTCCTGGGATCACAGCCTTGGTGCGCACTGGCCTGGGCACTAGGACCCAAAGCAAAGTCTGTGACTCCTCAGCCCCACCCCAAAAGGCAGAGGCTGACTCAAAGACACCATTGATTGTATTCGAAGGTCAGTGGTGAAGGTCAGTGGCACTCCCAAGAGAGGCCCAAACCGGCTGGGATGAGGAGGATGGATGAGGAGGGTGGAGGGAAAACAAGGCCCAGGGCTGGACTCCCGTGGATGGGGCAGTGTCCCTGACCCCAGCCTCCTTTCTTCCCACTGCTCCCAAGTCAGTTTCCCACCTGTTTCTGTGACTTGCAGCCCTGCCAGCCACATCCACATGGTCACTCCTTGCCCCAGCTTCATGACCCTACTGTTGCTATTATGGGATGTTGCTCTGTGATGTCACACACCAAGAGCCATTCTAATGGTGCACTCCAAGGTGGCAGAAGAAAGGAGCTGGGACCCTTCTGCTCCATCCCCTGAAACTGCAGAGAGGTTGGGCCTACAGAGCCTTTACCCCTTTATAAAGCTGAGGGGCGCTGGGCAGCTAGGGGTGCAGCGCTTGCCTAGCATGGTCAGCGTCTCGGGTTAAACACCCAGCACCACAATTAACTAAGTAAATACAATAGTAGCTCAAGAACGTATAAATAGAAGGGACTTGGTCAAGCTTGCTGAAACAAAACTGGGACTGTGAAAATCTACATTTGCATGGCAGGCACATTTAGGGTGCGGTGGGGGAACAGGGTTACACACCTTTACTTGTCCCTTGGATCAATCGCAGGTAGCACTTACTGAGAGCTTTTTAAGATGGTAAGTACTTTGCACGCAACAACTCAATTATTGCAGTAGCCCCACGAGGTTGGTTCTCCGGCCTCCATCATATAAAGACAGAACCAAGACACAGAGGGGAAAGGGGTGTGAGCAACAACTTCCCAAGGGTGTGTGTGCGCGCCTCCACGGGGATCTCCCTTGCTTTGTGTCCTCAAATTCAGGATTACAGGGGATTCCCCATCCATCCCCAAGCCGGGTCCTAGCGCTCAGCTGGGAATGATCTGCAGACGAGGACTACGAGAAGTGGCAGGCTCTGCCCACTAGGGGGAAGCAGTGCGCAGGCCTAACTGCCTCCCTTTGCCCAGGGAAGGCGCAGCTCGCGCCTCCACCCGGCTCCCGCCACTCCGCACTGGTGGCGTCTGTGCTGCACGAAAACGGATCCCAAGGGACTGGCAGTGTGCGGGGGGCAGTAGTTGGAGGAATTCCCCCGGCCCGTTCCAAGGCAGGCCCCCTGGCCCTTCTCGGAGCCTCGCAGTCCCCCCTCACTGTGTCTCGACCCTCCGTGGCGTCCGCGGGATCCCCTCGCCTCTGTCGCTTCCCAACAGCCATTTCCACCCTAGTGGCCCCCATTGCGGCTGGTAAGTTAGCTGTCCTCTGATTGGCAGATAGACCTGTCTGTCACAGACATGTTCCACCCAGCCCAGCCAAGGACACTTCAGGGTCTCTCCTTGGTCTTACTACAGGGTGCCTGGTCGGCGGTCTCTGAGGGACCAGTTCTACGCTGGTTCCAAAGCTAGGAGTGTGTCCGGTGACCCCCCTCCCGCCCCTGGGTCTCTCTCTCTCTCTCTCTCTCTCTCTCTCTCTCTCTCTCTCTCTCTCCTGCCCCGGGGAGGCCCTGAAGCACTAGCTCTGCTGTTCTCAGCACAGCAATCCTGAGAGATACTTGGCTGTGACCAGCTTCAATTTCGCAACTGGAAAAAAGCCCCAGAGGACAAACTGAGGGAAAGTCACATGGATGGGCCAGAGTTGGCTCCTTTGGGTCTGGCTCTTGTGGGCAACTTTCTCTTATATGCAACGCTTCCAAGAGGCAGCAGCCTGCCCAAAGTTCCTGCCTCGGCCCCTCGGCAGGCTCTCGTCAGGGTTAGCTGGGAGGAGAGGTCCAGAGCCCACAGACCTGAGGGTTGAGCTTTAGCCTCCTCCATTGCCTCCAAAGAATGCAGCTGCTCTCTCTACCAAAGTCCTTTCAACTGAAGCAGTAGATTATCCCATTCGAACCCCCATCAAATGAACGTTTGGAGCTCCCGCTGTATGCTGGGCTGCACTCTTTATGGGACAGACAGAAATCACCAAGACATGGCATTGTTCTCAGGAGCCATAGGAAAGAAAACTCGGATGTACACTATTCTAGTGTGGGGAGACAGTTCCTACCAGGTATCCACACTTGTGTCTCCACTACCCCGCCTCCAATGTTCTGTTTGATTTTGCTTTGTTGTGATTATTTATTTATTATTTGACACAGGGTCTCACTATGTAGTTCAAGCCAGCCTTGAACTCAGCACGTAGTCCAAACTGGCTTTGAATTTACAGCAGTCCTCCTGCCTCAGCCTCCCAAGTGCTGGGATTACAGGTGTGCAATACCCTACCCAGCCGACCTTTAATGTATTCTTCAGTCTCTTTTGATACAGTTTTGCCCTCACCACTGCACTGACACCACTTTGGTTGAGTCCACCAGTGATCTCTTCATTTGCCAAATCTAAGGTTATGTCTTTTTTTTCTGTCTCTCAGCAGGACGCTCCTGTTCATGATCCTAGCCCAGGAGCCACCCTTGCCAACTTTCCAGTCTTCCTCTTGCCAGCTCAGACTTGGGTCCTCTCTTTTCTATGTATATTCACTCCCCCTAGGTGATCTCATCCAGTCTCATGGCTTTAAATACCATCCATATACCGGTGACTCACAAATGTATATTTCCAGCCTAGACCTCTTGTTGGAGCTCTGACTCCTATATCCAACTTCCTGCTTGATAGCTCTGTATGTCAAAAAACATCTCAAATGCATTAGATCATAAATGAGGCTCTTGATTCCACTCCAAACCTACCTCCTTTGCCCATCTTTCCATATCCACACATGGTTCCACCAACCTTCTAGGTGTTCTGATCAACAGAAGTACAGAGATCATCTCAGGCTCCCCCTATCGCTTACCCAACAAGCCCCTAATGAAGACCTGGGGTTCAATTCCCAACAGAAATCTCCAGCCTGCCTACCTCTTCCCTCTTGGGATTTCCCTCGTGGCAAGCCTAGCCATGTTTCATCTGGCTTATTGGAACGATTTTTGGACGAGTTCATCAATGTTTATTCTTGCCACTAAGATCTGACCTCCAGATACCACAGAACTGACGGAAACAAATGGAGTCACCACTCAAGCACCCCCAGCAGCTTCCCATCACAAAGAAACACATGCTGAGCTGGGAATGTAGCTCAGCGGCACAAGTGCCTGCCTGGTAAGTGCAAGGTCCTGAGTTCGATTCTTGGTACCCGCTACCCCCCACCAAAAAAAAAAAAACCCATGCTGACCACAGAGAAATCTTTTCAGTTCTAAACAAGCCAGGGTCCAGGCTGCTTGCTCTTTTCCTGTGCACCATGCGGAGACAGTGGAGAAGACAGGACTGTAGGCTCCCTGACCAGGCAGCTGCCCCCACACTGGCCCTGAGTCCAGAAAAGGCACAGCTGAAGCCCTAGACAGCATCTCCTATGCTCTTGACTCTTTTCTTACCCCTTTACTTTAAAAATGTATTACGTCAGGCTGGGAGTATATCTCAGCAGTAAAGCGTGTGCATAGCATCGGCAAGGACCTGGTGTTGACCTCTAGTACACACACACACATGCAAATAGATATGGATATGTTAATAATTTTGATGCATATATACCTATTTTAATGTATTCTTTGGAATAGGTAACCTAGGTACACAGCATAACATTTAAAAGGCACAAAGGGATGTATACTAAAAACTTTCCTATTCCTGCCCTCTTCCTGCCTTATAGCAACCTCCTCAAAGTTGATCATAGTCACCATTTTCTTGTGCAACCTTCTGGAAATGATTAAACACATAAGCTTCTGTCTTGGCTTAGATGGTAACATCCACACATCCTGCTCTCTACCTTCATTTTTTTAATTTAAAATAAGATTGTGGAGATGATTATGATTGTCTACATGTACATGAAGAGCTTCCTTTGTTTTTGTGGCTGCATACTATTTCATTGTAGGAAGTCATGTCATGACTGATTTAACTAATATCCTTACACATGGACATTTCAGGTGTACCACCTTTTGATGCATGCTGCCATGAAGAATTTTGAATCTCACCAGACAAGCTGGTGCTTTCCTGTAATCTCTGCATTTGGGAGGGAAGGTGAAGCAAGAAGATACAAAGCTCAAGGCTGGCCTGGGCTACATAGATCCTGTCTCAAAAAAATATGATTAAATACAAACACAAAATTAAAAAAAAAAATTTTTTTTCAGTACTGGGGATCAAACTTACGACCTGGTGCTTGCCAGGGAGGCGCTTATGCCACTGAGCTAAATCCCTGGCCCACAAACATAAAACTTATACAATTTTTTTCTATGTGTGCTAGACATAAGACCTATTGCTGTATGTGTGCGAAGTGCCCTCTCTACTACCGAGCTACACTCCCAGACCTTGTCGTTTACACACTGGTAGTGTTAAGCCTCTTCCCACTGTTACATTTCTCTGTTAAATCCCAATATTTACTGAGGACAGACTAGTGCCCAGTTTGGGGCCCTAGGGACTCAGGGATGAATTAGCCCCTCTCGCTTTGGGTAACTGCTGTGTTACAGAAACCAAATGTAAACAGGAGATACAAATGCACCAGAGGTGAGTCTGAGGTGCCTTGACACCAAGGTGCTCCATGTGCACTTTGCCTTTCCATTGGATCCGTTCAGGGGTAATGGCGCAGGTCTGGGGCAGGGGAGGAAGGTGGGTGGGGTGTCAGGGCTTCCCTGACTGCTGGGCTCTGGGGCATTCAGGGCCAGGCTCCCAGCCCCTCCCTAGCCGAGGAACAGAACTGGAGATGGTATGGGTTTGAGTGTGGAAGGATGGATTTCCAAAGGAGATGTCATCCCTGAGGAGAAGGGGACACTGGTCTTGGGGAGCTGGGTTGCATCACAAAGAGATGCCCAAAAGTCAAAGGGAGGAGGCCAGCGGGAAGCCACAGCCTCGGGCCTCTCACTCAGATGGGTTGCTCGCCAGCCCGACTCAGGGACTGAGATGCCAGGCCAGAGATGGCAGGGGAACCCGCCCCTTCCCTCCCGCCCCTAGGTCACTGCGGCTCTCCAAGCCCCGCCCCCACGGCCAGAGGGGATCTGGCGCTCTCGCCTTTGTCGCACGCTCTGCGGGGGAGGGGAGTGGAGATGGGGGGCTGCGAGCCAGTGTTGCCATGGCAACTAGGCTGGTGGGTCGGGCCCTGGAGACCCTGGAGGGAAGGAAAGAGGAAGCTAGTGAGGATGGACGGGCCGTGGATCCGCGGCGGGGGCGGCTGCGGGGCAGGGTCAGTCTCCAGGGAGGAGTTGGGAAACACCTGGCAATTCTCGCTCCTGATTCCGGGTGGCGCAGGGAGCCCGCATGCTGGCGACTGTGTGTGTATGCGAAGTTCTCAGGTGCGTGTGCCCGCCGCGTCTGTTTGAGTATAATGCGTGTGAGCTTGCACACGTGTGCGCGCAGGAGATCCAGGGCGAGACATATGTGCCAGCCTGCGTGCACACGAGTGTGTGCCAGCCCGCGTGCCCGTGCGTGTGTGTGAGCGCAGGCACTCGTGTCTGTGTGCGCCCTTGCTTGCACTCCCTAGTGTGCCCCGCGGCGCGTGGCGAGTGTGAGCGCGGAGCCCGCCCTGCGCCGGCTGTATCCTCGCCTCCACCTCGCTCCCCCCTCCTCCCGCGCTTTCCCGGTTTCCCTCTGCTCGGTGCGCACCGCCGGACTCTGCTGTCCTCGCTGGCCACCCTGGGAACCGCGGGCCGCTGCCACCCAACCGGCGCCTGCTGGCTGCCCGGTGCTGGGCACCTGTTGGAGGCACTGAGACAGGTGCGCGGGGCTGGGCGCTGGGGGGTGCGGTGGGGACCAGGGCCAGCGTTAGCCTGTGTGCTGTGGGGGTGTTCGGCTCTCCTGCGGCTGCCTTTCCGGCTCCCCTGGGGAACCACGGTTAGGAGCTGATATCTGAGGCAGGGGTTCCCACTTTTGCCTGCTGGGGTGGGGCACAGGGGACCAGCCAGGTGGCAGATTCTGGGGCTGAGTGGTCAGTGGGAAGTGGAAGCCTAGAGGGTGGATGACACCCTGACCAGAGTGGCACCTGGTGAAGGGGACGGCCAGCCTCAAGAGCAGGAGGCAGGACCTATGCGGTCACATGGGGTGCAGAGGGCTGGGAACCAGGGGAGCCAGGAGGAGGGAAAGGGCTGGGAGGATGACAAAGGGACCATCTCTGGATGGGTGGGCAAGGCTGAAGGGGAGCTGCAACCTGTCTGCCAGGAGTGGTTTGGCAACCCAGCACCCCTGGAGCCAGGCTCTAGTCTGGAGGGCCTTGCCCTCTCTCTGCCTGCCAGCTGGTCCAGGCCATCCTCTCCCTTGGTGCCTAGGAACGGAGGCCAGGGAGGGCTCCCAGCCAGCCCACCTCAAGTCCAGAGAGTCAGCGGCTCCGGCTCTCACATCCCCTCCCCCAGCCAGGGTGCTGCATGAGGGGCCGCAGGGGTGACCGCATGGCCATCAACATCCAGGAGCACATGGCCATCAACGTGTGCCCCGGGCCCATCCGGCCCATCCGCCAGATTTCTGATTACTTCCCTCGCCGGGGACCAGGACCCGAAGGGGGTGGCAGAGGCTGTGGGGAGGCCCCTGCCCATCTAGCCCCCCTGACTCTGGCACCCCCTGTGGCCCTCCTTGGGCCCACCACACCTGAGGATGGAGCTGAGGTGGACAGCTATGACTCAGATGACACCAGTGAGTTTAGGGGCCCTCTGGCTTGTGATCCTGCTGGGCGTGCATGACGTGGGGGAGGAGGGACGGAGGGACTCCGCCACAGCTGCAGTCTGGGTGGAGATTACAGCTTCAGCGAGGCTCAATATTCAATATTTCTGCTGAGACACTCCACCACCCACACAGCCCCAGTTGCGGCCGAGACGGACCCGGACAAGCACATGCACACGCACACGCACATGCCTACTCAGCTTCTTACACACACACTGCGGACTGACAGGGATATGGATGGGTGCATCCAGTGTCTGGCCACTGGGTTGTGTCTCACACACCTGTCACCTTTCTCCTCTACTACAGCTGCCCTGGGCATGTTGGAGTTTGACCTTCTCTATGACCAGGCCTCCTGCACTCTGCATTGTAGTATCCTCAGGGCCAAGGTGGGCACTCCCCGTCTCCCACATAGCCCTCAGGGTTCCAGCTTTCCTTCCCTCCCCCAAAACAGACCCCCCTCCCCACCCCTTGCCCCTTCCTCCTGGCTGTACCACATCTCCAGGACTCAAGCTCTGCAGAAAGAGTGAGAGGGGCCAGAGACACAGCCCACCTCCCGGTCTCCCCTCTAGGGCCTCAAGCCCATGGACTTCAATGGCCTCGCGGACCCCTACGTCAAGCTGCACCTGCTGCCTGGAGCCTGCAAGGTAGTGGCCTCCTCTCTCTCTGCCCCTGCCTGGCCAAGCATGTCATTTTCTGCCCCTGCCTGGCCAGGTTTTCCCAGCTTCTATCTATAGCCTGTCCATGAAGGTCCAGTATCAGAGCCTTTTGTCCCCACACCCTAGGCCAATAAGCTAAAAACAAAGACTCAGAGGAACACACTGAATCCTGTGTGGAACGAGAACCTGATGTACAGCGGGATCACGGATGATGACATCACTCACAAGGTGCTCAGGTGAGGGGCGCTCTCCTTGCTGCCACAGGTTCCAGCCCAGCACCACCTCCAGGACCACTGTCACTGTAACCTTCTCCAGTTGGCTGATCTCTCTCTGTCCCAGGAAGTCCCAACCTCCAACCACATTCAGTGCCCCCTCCAACCCAAAACACTTCGCTGGCATTGCTGACCACCCCTGCTCCTCCAGCAGGGGACTGCTCTTTCCCACGATCAGTTCCACCACCCCTGGCCTCGCCCCAAGTCTCTTCTACCTGGAAAGCACTCTCGGCTTCCTCTCTGCCAGCCCGAGGAGCAGTGCAACATCCACTTCCAGGAAGCCTCCCAGGCAGGGAGACTCCTCTGTGGGCCTAACTTCAGACAGCCCTGTGCATCTTAGGTCCATCTGTCCTGACCTTGGGTCCCCTAAAACCTGAGTAAAGTTTTCAGGTCCAAGGCACTTGCTGTCACCCCAGGAGATGATGTGGGGACAGTATCCCTTGGGGTAGCAGGGGCATAAAACCCTTGCTCAGGCAACTTGTCTTAACAATAGGAAAGCACAGAATGGTTGCTCCAGAAAAGGGGCATGGTCAGGGCTATTGTGCAGTGATCACCCTGGCATAGGGGAGGAGGGACAGAGGCAGAAACCAAAAAGGTTGGCCCCATATTCCAGATGTAAGAGAATAAGGCCTGAAGGCAGTAACTAGTAAAAGCCTTTACTAGTATTTCCCTCTATTTCACTTGACCCTTGTCATGGCTTTAGGTGGTGAATACTGCAGATGAGAACCAGAGGGAGGTTAAGTGATTTGCCCAAGGTCACACGGTAGCTAGTAAGTGGCAAGGCTGGGATTTCAACTCCTGCTCAACGCTAGCTGGTCACAGCAGTTGAGGTACAGGGTTGCCACGTAGAAGCAAGGGCAGTCCTTTAATTGCTGGACTGATGTGTCCCTGTTCTAGGTGAGGATCAAGGCTCCTTGAGGCCCTTCTAGCTCTTATCACCTGCACCTGGGGACCCAGATGGGCAGAGTCTCTGGGATGCTGGAGGTCTTCCTGTGGCCGAGTGGGGTAAAGGCTCAAGCTGCCACCCATTTTACAGATGAGGTGGAGAATTAGGGCAGAGCTGGAACTGGTCTGAGAGACCCTCCCTCCACACTGGAGGGGGCTGAGGTACCCAGGATCCCTGACCCTGTAGTTTCCCACCAGGATCTCCGTGTGTGATGAGGACAAGCTGAGCCACAATGAGTTCATCGGGGAGATCCGAGTGCCCCTTCGCCGCCTCAAGCCTTCGCAGAAGAAGCATTTTAACATCTGCCTCGAGCGCCAGGTCCCGGTCTGTATGGGAACTGCAGGGATGCCCGTGGGTGGGGGTGGGGCTGAGGCGGCCAGGCTGCCAGAACTTTTTCTTTGTCCCCTTAGCTGGCGTCACCCTCCTCCATGTCTGCAGCTCTGAGGGGCATCTCCTGTTACCTGAAGGAGGTGAGGCACCTCCCAGGGACCACAGCCCGCTGAGAGGCAGTGGTGGACCAAGGCTGACTGGTGTCTGTCCCCTGCAGCTAGAGCAGGCCCAGCAGGGACCTGGACTTCTGGAAGAGCGTGGGCGCATCTTGCTGAGCCTCAGCTACAGCTCTCGGCGCAGGGGGCTGCTGGTGGGCATTATTCGCTGTGCCCATCTGGCTGCCATGGACGTCAATGGCTATTCTGATCCTTACGTGAAGACGTAAGATCTCACCATGAGGCCTACTCTCTCCTCCCCAAGGGAGCCTGACCTATCTGTACCAGCTCTCTTAGGCCTGGCTGTCCCTAACTGCATGGCTCCCTCTGCCCAGGTACCTGAGACCAGATGTGGACAAGAAATCCAAGCATAAAACATGTGTGAAGAAGAAGACTCTAAATCCAGAATTTAATGAGGTGAATACAGCAGGGACAGACATCATGAGGGGGGATAGGGATGGGTTAGAAATGGTCTGAGGATAGGTGTGGCTCCTCTCGTCCTCAGGAATTTTTCTATGAGATGGAGCTTTCCACTCTAGCCACCAAGACTCTGGAAGTCACTGTTTGGGACTATGACATTGGCAAATCCAATGACTTTATAGGTGAGGAGTGGGGCTGCTAGGGTGGTACTGAGGGTTGGCCAGAAAGCAGCTTGGCCCTGACTGTTGTCACCTTGGCTGCTTGCCAGGTGGAGTGTCCCTGGGGCCCGGGGCCCGAGGAGAGGCACGGAAGCACTGGAGCGACTGTCTGCAGCAGCCGGACAAGGCCCTGGAGCGCTGGCACACCCTGACCAGCGAGTTGCCTGCTGCGGCCGGGACACTCTCCTTGGCTTGAGTGGCCAGCGGTTGCCTGCACTGGCTCCCAGTACCCAACCTTCGCACGAGTGTGTTGCACGTTTACACGGGGTGGGAGGCCCCTGCCCCGCACTACCTGTCTTATTTTTGTGACAGTCTCTGTGACTGTGGGTCTGTCTTCTTGTGAGGAATGTGGAGATCTACTCTCACATATGCAAATTCCTCTTGCCTGACTCGCTGTTATCCGCAAATATGCAAATTGCCCTCTGCACACCCATGGGGAGTGCTGTCCCCAGGTCCCTCTGTGGCCCTCCCTGTGCCTCTCCAAGCTGCCCCGGCTTCTCGCCTATAGGGAGGAGGTCGGATTAGGAGAGGTTTGGAGGAGAATGTTTCCAAAAGACAGACAAGAAAAAGTCAGTCCTTCAATACAGGATTTTCATTTAAAAAGTCCTAGCCCTGTACTGCTGCCCTTTTAAAGGGGTGGTCACCTCAGGGTGTCTGTTACCCCAGAGGTGGCAGATGCTCCAGGCCACTCATTTAAATAACTCCTCTGGATGGGGCTGGGATGTGACAGCAGGGGCCTTGCCACCTTCCTGGGGGACATTTGTGCATGTTTACGCCTTTTCAGATTGTGTCAGTGGCCAAGCATGGCAACTGGGCATCAATAAACATCTCTGAGGAAGCTGGACTCATGCTGGCACAGGGAGGGAGCGTGGGGCAGGCCCAGCCAATGACAGTGGGTGTCACTCTGGGATGTCGATCACCAGGTCATCGTCCCCATCCAGGGCGTCATCCCCGCTGCCTGCATCGCTGAACATCTGCCGAGGGACGGTGCTCAGGATCGTGTGTGGGGGCATCTTGGGAGGGGGCAGGGGGGTCAGAGCCGTCCCGACCCCAGCCCCAGGGCCCCTGGCAGGGAAGGTCAGTGGCCCGCCCACAGGGCAGTCGGGGGGTCCCACCGCCATCTGCAGCAGGGGGAGAAACACAGGGAGGGCTTGTCAGAGGCACTGGACCCTCCAGGAGGCTGGGCACTGCCCCTCAAGGCAGTGATGGGGGTGGGGAAAGGGTGGGGTCACAACCAGCTAGCTAGCGGTAGAGTCAAGGGCCCCCTCTGTCCCTTGTCTCCAACCACAAGTGCCTGGAGTGAAGGGCAGCAATAGATGTGTGATGACAGGGTGGGTGGGGTGTGTGGCAGGGAGCAGTGATGGAAAGGCTATGCCCTGCCCTCTCCAGGAGGCATCCTGGTTCTCTGGCAGCAGCAGCTTTCAGCAGCCAGGCCAGTCAGGCCAGCAGATAGCGCCTACCTCCTGCCTCTGGGTATGTGGGCACCACCTGCACCACTGGCTTGCTTGTCCCCTCCTCCTGCAGAACTCACTGGCTCAGTGACGTGTGTCACGGGCTGCATGAGGCATGAACCTGGGTGTCTTCTTTGCTGCTCAGAAGCTTTCTTACCACTTGGACAGACCCCTCCTTGGGATTCCCCTGGCCACCAGCCTGGGCTGGGCCTCCTCTTGGCTCACCTGTGCTAGGTAAAGCTTTCTAACTGGACTCCCTCCCTTCAGCCTCACCCAGAGCCAGCTCCTCCTTCACAGTGCAGCCAGGGTGATGGCACTAGAACAGACCTGAGCAAGTCACTCTTCTGCCTGAGGGCCCTAGGACAGGCAGTACAGGTGCCTGACAGCAGGCAGCCCCTCCATCTGGAATGTCCTCTACTCAGCAAAAGCCCTGGTTTGTATTCGGAAGCAGGGAACTGGCCTCTGTTCTGTCCAAACCTCCAGTCCTCCCCTGCCAAAATCCTCCCTGCAGATAGTTCTCTGGGTGTAACACTGTATATAATTTGTGGACACAAACTGAACACCCACAAATTATATAGGCCCACCATGGGAGCAAGTTTTAAGGAACACGTGCACCAGGTCTCCAGTAGGTAGGATCAGGCCCTGAGTTGCAGTAGGGTAGAAAACACTCTCAGCTGGTCTTCAGAGCAGCTCCTGACTGCTTTAATGCATTTGGCCCTAGGCCTGCTCTCTGCTTCTCCAGGAGGTCCCTGTTTCCTTTGCCCGGGTGATGTGGTGGGTCAGGCGGCAGGGGATAAGAGCCTGCCAGGACAGAGATCAATCAGGAGCCCTTGCCCTGCCAAGTAGCTTCCCACCAGGTGCCTGCATGTACTCATGAGGAGACACACAGACATGATGGGGGGACAGATCCATGTGGACTGTGGCCTCTGGTTACTACTACTTTAGGATCCCCACCGTCCCCAGTGTCCTGCTCTGGCCTGGACTTCTTCCATGTGATCAAAGATAGCTAACATGGTTCTGTGGCTTGCTAGGGCCCAGATGTTGGACTAAACGCTCTGTCCTTTAACTCCTTTCAGCTTCATGTGATTGCCTGAAAAAAGCGAGGCTCACAGGTAAGTGACATCCAAGATCCAAGAGTACAGAAAAGAGCTGGGATTGAAACCCAGCTAACACTGACTAAAGCCCCGGCTGGTTTTATTTTTGAAATTGGATCTTGCTATGTTGCCCAGGCTGGTCTTGAACTGCTCCTGCTCAGCCTTTTGAGTGTCTGGGACTACAGATGTGCATCACTGTATTCAGTTCAGGCTCCTGATGATTGACCTGCATCAGCTTTCAATGTCCCACCTGCTCACATTTGCCACCTCCCATCTTTTTCTCAGAGCTTTGAGGGACTTCCATTCCCTCCACAATAGGACACCTCTTGATCTGGGTAGCCAAGCATCCTTCTATCATTCCATTCCATCGTTCCTACTTTCTAACTTTGTTCTTTTTTGTCACTCACGCTGCAGCCCAAACACTTTCTGCCATGCCCCTGTCTCCCTATTTTGGCCTTGTCAACCTGGAATATCCAGATCTTAACACTGGGCTCAGATGTGACCTGAGTCCTTCCCTGACCTGTCTCCTGCTCTACTCACAGCAACTGACATGAGCCCCTCTGCCAGCCAACACTGTCTCCCAAGGGTTTCCTGAGTGTCAGCTTCCTGATGCTGCTCTACTGCAAGATATGGCAGCAACTCAAGGCAGACCTTGTCTGCTCACCCTCTGCCCAGAAGCAAAACCCTTTAGTAGGGTTGTGTGTGTTGCGAAGCCTGAACTCAGGGCTTCGTGCATGGTTGGCAAGCCCTCTGCCACTAAGCTATATATACCCACTCCCCAGAACCCATACTCTTAACCACTAGAAACACAGCAGCCCGCTGTTTCTGGCTTCAGAGACCTGAGAGCTGAGCAGCCTGGTCCCTACTCAGCTTTGACTGCAAGCTGGATGGGTGCTGTGCTTCTCTGTGCGGCTCCTTACCACTCCTGGAGCTCTGTGTTCAGCCTACTTTCCTTCCCTACCCTGTAGAGGACTTGCAAGTACGCATCATCATGAACCTTGGGCTCCCATATGCAGCTGTGTGGCTGGTGCTTTTGCCCCAGTTGCCCTAGACTGAAACCCTTTCCCAGGCAGTTGTATGACTGCTCTGGTTTTCTCTAGTCTCAGATCAAGCAATGCCCCAGAGCACTATACTTAAATAGCCCACCCACTTTGCAGCTCCCACAGTTTCTCTTTCCTGTGTTTCTACACTGGGATCTGTTTACCTTGACAGTCTTTTCTACCCAGCTTGCAAAAAAAGTGAGCTTCACAAGAGCAGAGTTTGTGCCTGCTTTGTTCACACTAAAAAGGCCAACACCTGAGACAGTACCTGGCATGTAGCAGGTGTTCTTGGAACACTTGTTGATTCATCTTGTCTGATAACTACTTTACATAACACAATCTAGGAGCTTTAGTAGGTCAGAGACCCACTCAAAGTCATGTAGCTTTTAGCTGGGGTAGCCTTGACTGGATTCCACATCCCCTGACTCTGTTCCCTATTGGGACTGTCTGGCATCACACAGTGGGGAGCACTGCCATGGGACCAGTGGGGAGCACTGCCATGGGGCAGGGCCCCAGGCATCCCTACTCCCAGCATCCCCAGGCTTGCTCTGACCGAATCTGTCTCCAATGTGACTGTGAACCAGGAACTTTCTGATCTTTCTGAACTTTCTGAGGGCCCTCAGTGGCTGGCTCTGAACTGGGCCCTCAACAGTCCCAAATCAACTTTTCCAAGTCCTCGGACACCCCCAGCCCATCCTAAGCCTCCCTCAGATGGCTGTCCTGCCGCATGGTCCCTCCCTATCTTCCCCAAATCAGGGTACCTTGAGTTTCCGGGGCAGGCGGGGCCGTTTCTCCCGCTTGGGCCTCAGGGGGCTGGGCTCGGGCAGCTGCAGGGCCAGGTAGTCAGAAGGGAATGGGGGGTAAGGAGGGGAAGCCAGCTGCTGGTGGGAGTGGGGGATGAAGATGGGAAATGGAGTGGGGCAGGGTGGAGGTAGAGGGAAGAAATGCAAACAGGAAGAAGAATGAAAAAACAAAAGAGATGGTGATGAGTGTGGCTCTCAGGGCTCCTGAGAACAGAAGGGATAGCAGCAGGACTGCTCAAGTCATATCTGCCCCTTACTCCTTTATCAGAGAAGAGTGGGCAGCCCTAGCTAACACCCTCCAAGGGACACTTGCTGGCCACAACAGAACAGATGTCCCTTGAGTTGAGCTGGCCTTACCCAGAGACCTAGCCCTTTAGCCCTCATAATGCCCACCGCATTCCCAGGCATTTTAGCCCACTGCTTTCCACCCTTGACCCCAACTCACCGAGCTCAGGTATGGAGAGGGCGTCCCAGAAGCCTGGAGGGGAAACCCTGTCGAAGGAGGCAGGGAGAGGCTGGAGGGGGAGGGGGTGCCCCCCAGCGGAGGGCTTCTCTTCCTGGAGAAAGGATGGGGAGGGGGTCAGAGGCAGCCGGAGGCCCAGGACTCTGACCCCAGGGAAGGTGGGCTGCTTCTTACCTCTTAGGGGCTGGTGTATCTGACAACCTGGGTGTCCCCTCTGTCTCACTGTTATCTGAAGATGCTGTGGCATCTGAGTCTGTGAAGGGGAGGGCTCGTCAGTGGGGCTGGAAGACCCAGTCTACCTCAGAGGCTGTAACTCTGGCACTTGGCTCTGAGGAAGCCGATTCCCAAGCTGGCACAACATGCACAGGCTATGATGGGGAGACCCACAGCCTCCCCAGCTAGCTTCCTGCTCTGGCTCCTTCCCAACAGGTCTATCAAGCACACACTGTGTGCCAGCCCTCTTTATGTTCATCTCCCCTGCTAGTCTTCACCACTGTCCTAGGAAGGAAAGGGTATCTATCACCAGCACCCTTCAACTGAGGTCAGAGGCTCAGACATCAAGGTATGGGACTGGGACTTGAACTTGGGTCTGTTGTTACTTGATCATTTTATGCTGCTTTCTCCTTGTTAGCCTCTTAGCTGCCTTCATCTCCTTCCTCTTCTCCACTTCCCCTATTCAGGGTCCTGCTAATTTACCCCTCAAATCTCTCCTTTTATTAGGTATTACAAACAGACAGTTTTTTTGTTTTTTTTTTTTTTGAGACAGAGTTTCGCTATGTAGTCTAGGCTGGCCTCGAACTCACACTGATCCTGTCTTAGCTTCCTGAATGCTGGATCACAGGCATGTGCCACCTTGCCCAGCATATAATAAAATTTAAAAAAAAACAACTGTCTTATTTTCATCCACAATCACCAGCCTAACTGGCCCCAGATCAGGTCACTATCTCATTCGAATCACCTGCTCAGCAGACTCCAGTCTGCCACCTACTGTCCACCCCAACTCCAGGATGACCTAAAACAGAAACCTAACATCTTTCCTGTTATCTTTCACCGCCTGAAGGACTGGTCTCAAATTTATGATACTCCTGTCTCAGCTTCCTAAACAGCTGGGATTATAGACACAAGTTTTTTATAAGCCAAGCAGTGGTGCTTTTTACTCTGGGTTTAACCTACCTTTCTGGTTGCCAACAAAACTCCCTTTTTTTTCGAAGTGCTGGAGATTGAAGGTTGGGCCTTGCACATGGTAAACACATGCTCTACCACTGAGCTATACCTCCAGCCCCTGAACTGTACTCTTTACATCATGCCAACTTTTCTTCAAAAATAAATTTCCTTATCTAGTGCTCAGCCTAGAGTCTATAACTCATTTAACAACTGCTACATATTCCACATGGTTCTCAATTTCTCTGCTCAGATTCTTTAAAAGGCAGACTGAATGCCTCTTCCTTTTGAGAAGCCTTCCAGAATCCCTCCTGCCCTGTTAAATGCTGGTTCTGCTTCTACTCTCATGTTCATGTTCTCCTCACACTGCACTGAGAAGCATCATGTGTGGAATCCTCTACCATCTGAGTGGAGGGCTTGAATCTCTGGTTCATGCTCCTTAGATTTAATCCTATTCTTGCCACAAATGTGCTGGGTTTCCTCATCCCTCCTGTCTTGACATTCTCCTCAAACAGGAAGTTAACCAGAACTTAGGGAAGGAAGAAGCACAACAAAGTGGCTAGAATAAAGCCACTTTCTGCCACAGCCTATGTGAGAAGCTCCTGCCTACTTCTCTACCCTTATTAACCTCTGCCAGTCCTTGAGCCTAACTCCTGTACTAGTAAGTGAATATAATGGGTTGTCTGATGCAATAAAACATTATTTACAAAAATAAACAGCCACTAGCTGCTGTTTGCTGATCTCTCCTTAGGGGCCAGGAATATAACTCAGTGGCATAGTGCCTGCCAGGCAAACTCGAGGTCTTGAGTTCAATTCCGAGCACAAAAATAAATAAATAAACAAAGAAAGAAAGAAAGAAAAGAAAAGAATGTGATCTCCCCTAGATCAATATTCAAAGGCACAGTTAATGTGATGATCTTGTAAGGGTTCCATTGGGAAGGAGGCTCATAAATGTCCACCATGGGGCTTTTCCAAACTGTATTTCTGTCACTCTGCAACTGGCATTAAAAGAGAGGAAAAAGCTGGGTGTGGTGGGTACCCTTGTACTCTCAGCACTTTAAGGGGCTGTGGCAAGAGGAATGCAAGTTGGAACCCAGCCTAGGCAATTTTGTGAGACTTTGTTTCCAAATAAAAAAATTTAAAAGGGCTAGGCATGTAGCCCCAGATCCAATGTGAAGGTCTTGGATTCAAACTCCAGTATATAAAAAAAGGGGGTGGGGTAGGGCATGGTGGCATATACCCATAATCCCAGCACTTGGGAGGGTGAGGCAGGAGTTTGTGAGCTTGAGGTCAGTCTGGACTACAAAGTGACTTCAAGGCCAGCTTGAACTACATAGCAAGACCTACAAAAAACAAAACAAAATGAAAAAAGAAAGAAAAAAGGAAGGGAAACAGTAAAAAAAATCAGAATAGTGGTGCATACCTGTAATCCAAACACTCAGGAGGCTGAGGCAGAATGATTACTGATTTGGAGGCCAGCCTGGGCTACACAGTAAGCTCAAGGCCAGCCTGAACTACATAGTGAGACCATCTCTCAATAAATAAATAAATAAATATTAAAAATCAGAATAAGTTGCATTTAGAAACCTTAAAAATGTTTCATAAACATTTTTTGTAAGTATGAATGTGGAGAGTTGCTCATGATGTAAAAAGATATAGTTAACTATAATCAATAAAAAGCCTGAAAAACAGCATTTTGTAAGCTTATCCCTTTATTAACTCAAACCAGCCTGGCTCATTCTTGCCTCAGGGAGCCTGCATTCATTTTCTGCCAAGGAAGTTCTTGGCCTTCACAAGACTGGCTTTTTCTTTCCAGGTTCCAGCCCATGAACTTCTCCAAAAGGCCTTTCCTTTAAGCACTCTAGTCAGATGTTACCTGCAGCCTTATTTTGTGTGGTCTACAAACTAAGAATGGCTTTGACACTTAAAAAAGTTTTGTGTGGTACTATGGGTTGAACCCAGGGCCTTCACACTGACCTACATTCCAGCTTGTTTTTAAAATTTTTTTTTTTAAGACTATGTGTTGCTAAGTTGCTAAATTGTCTAGGCTGGGTTTGAACTTTGGCTCCTCCTGCCTCTGCCTCCAAAGTGTGCTGGGATTACAAGTTATGCCCAACTTCTTCAGATGTTTAAAAATGTAAAGATCAAGCATATGGCACATGCCTATGATCACAGCACTTGGGAGGCTGAGATAGAGAATCACTGTGAGTTTGAAGCCAGGCTGGGTTATACTAAATTCTTGAACTACACAGCAAGACCCTGTCTCAAAAAATAATAAAATAAAATAAAATAAAAAGCTGCTGCTGGGCATGATATCAAGTTCAAGCCTGGGCAATTTGCAAGACTCTGTCTCAAACAAGGGTGGGGGGCAGCTGGAAATTTAGCTCAGTGAAAAAGCCATGAGTTCCGCCTCAGTACTGAGAAAAAAATTTCATGGGAAAACTACATAAAATTCAAATTTCAGTATCCATAATGTTTTAACAAAACACATTCATGCTTATTTATTTATATATTGGCTATAGCTGCTTTGACACAAGCTGAACAGTGTTTTCAAAGACAGTATAATCCACAAACCCTAAATTACTATCGAGCCCTTTGCAAAAAGAATTTGTTAACTCCTGTCCTATTCCAACCATTACCACATTTGTCAGGCAGACTCTGTGCCCCTGAGCTATACTCCCGGCCCCTGTTTTAACTCTTTCAATCCATACAGCTATCTAAAAATCCTAGTTTGTTACTTTATTTATTTCCCTTAAATAGAATATAAATTATAAAAAGTCAAAGAGTTTGTCTAATTTGCTATTGTTGTATCTCCCGTGATAAGCTCAGTGTCGGGAACATAGTAGATATTCAGTAAATACTTGAAGGAAAAACGGTAGAGACAGAGGGAACCGTGCAGATTTAAGGATCCTTGGAGGCTGCATGAGCTTCCACAGCCTAAAAGGAAGGGCCAAGGAAGACTTGCTCAATTGCCAAGTATATACTCTGAACTTTTCATGACCTTGCTCACCAGACGAGTCTTCATCCACGTTCTCGTACTGCAGAAGTCGGTCTAGGAGAAAACTGAGAGAAGAGGTGAAGAGAGTTTATTTCCATCAGCAATGTTGCCTTGGGCCTCTTCTCCTCCAAGAGGCTCCATTGGGTCTAGGAGTCGCATCATTCTCGTCCCCTAAACGCGCCTCCTCACCTCTTGTCCCGGGACACCTTCAGTAATTTCCTTTGAGCCTTTCTCAGCTCCTCCTGGAAGCACTCGTGTTCCTGTAAAGGCAGGACCCGGATTGTAGGGTTTGTCATAAGGAGACAGCTCGCCCCACCCGCTTCACATAAGGGCAAACTGAGGTCCTCTCTTCGCCAGGCCTCACACGCCACAACCTCTCCACACCAGAACTCACGTATATGAGAAACTTGAGCTTCCGCTTCAAATTCCGGTATTTCTTTTTGTAGTCCACTTCACCGTCCGCCGGCCCGTTCATGGCCAGCCCGGGAGATGCGTCCCGCTACCGTGAGCCAGCTCTGCCCTGGATCTCACGCCCTTCACTTCCGGAAACGTTACAAGGCTGCGCCCTCTCGGACTACAACTCCCATTGGGCCCGGCGCGCGGCGTGCGTAACCACGGGAGCCGCACCTCTCAGGAATTCCCGGCGAGGAGCTCGGCTTCCAGTGGCTGCAGTGGAGATGTCGTGGCGGGGGCTCTATGATGTCACAAAGATGGCCTACGCTAGCTGGCGCCGTTAGCGATTCGCAATGAACTTGGAGAACTGACAGTCACAGGAAGGTGTTCCTCAAATATTCCTAGTCTCCTGGCCGGGGGCCCTTTTTTTCCCCCCTTGCCTTTCAAAATAACAGCGGCCTTGGTGTCCGTGACGAGGGAGGTGGCGTCGCGAACTGATTACGTTACACTCAAAGGTTATCGGTAACCAATCGGTTTCTAACGAAAACTGTAAAAATGGTTTGTTCTACGCTTCAAGGCCCTCCAGCTGCCCAGGAAAAGCCACTTTTGTCTGCCAAAGTTCTTGGGCCCTAGCGATCCGCAAATCGAGGGCCAACGGCTCTGCCTCACAGTGCCGCGGCACGGCGCGTGCGCAAACTGCTCTCAAACGGCCGACGGAGGCCGAGAAGAAAAAAGGAGGGAGCTGCCAATCCCGGGTGGAGCAAAATGGCGTGGGAGAATGAGATGCGGGAATTCACGCACAGTTTCTTCCGAGGCCGCCCTGACCTCAGGTGCACAGGGGATTTGAGTTAGAGATAGAAAGGGCCAGGGTGGGACGCAGATCCTGTCTTGACACGTGTCTCTGTAGCACGCTCACGCACTCCATCGTGCGGCGGAAGTTCTTGGCTCACGCGGGTCGCAACCATCTGGAACCTGAGGAGAAGCAAGCACTAAAGCGGCTGGTGGAGGAGGAGCTGCTGAAGATGCAGGTATGGGTACAGACCTGGACCCCAGGAGATGGAGCATGTTGTCCAGGAGTTGATGGGCAGGAAATAACCTTGGAACCTTTTGCCTCTTGGTGCACACAGGTGGATGAAGCTGGTACCAGGCAAGAGAAGCTAGACCTTACCAAGAAGGTGAAGAGGGCTCCCACCCCCTGCAGTGACCAAGAAAGAAAAAGGTTCCGTTTCAGTTCAGAATCAGGTTAGTGTCTCTCTCTTGTTATCTGTGTGTTCTCCATCACTGGTTCATTCAAAAGGCAGTTACTGTGCAAGAGCCAAGGCCATTGAGTCAGAAACCACGAGTAGGGTGGAGTGATAGCTATGTTTCCTGCTGCCCTTTCCACGGTCAGAGCAGGCCGTAGAGGCAACCTATCGTAAATGGGAGCGGACAGGACAGGAGAAACCTATCCCATCTCCCTCTTCTCCATATTCCAGGGTCCAGGTCCGCACTGTCCAATCCAGACTGCTTTGGATGTCCAGCAGATAATGGGATGGCAGAAGCACAAATCAACCCAGCTGAGGAGGAGGGTCCAAGGCAGGCTTCAAAGAGAGCAGTTGAGAGCAGCGATGAAGAACAGCAAAGGGACCAGCCTGCAAAAATGAGATTAGAGGAGAGTGGTGAGGAGGAAGAAGAGGAGGAGGAGGGCTCTGTCAGAATAAGGAAGATCTTAGAAGAAAAAGAAGATGAGGATGAAAAAGAATACAAGGGCAGGACTTTGAAGAAACCTAGGACCAAGAATGAGCAGGCACCTGGCAAGGCCTCAGCCAGAAAGCAGCAGACCAGGGAAGAAAGTGAGGACAGTGAGGAAGAACTTGTCCATAGGAGAGCAAAAAAGTCTGGGGGAAATAGAAAAACTAAAAGCCCTGAGGAAAGTGAAAAGGAGAGTGAGGAGGAGGAGTGCCTATTCAAGAAGAAAGAAAACATGGAAGAGGACAAAGATGAGGAAGAGGAGGATTGGAAACCCAGAGCTAGGAGCAAAGGAGGGGAAAAGTCAGCTTTGGAGGTGAAGAGCTGTAAGCAAGAAAGCAGGGTTGGGAGGCTGAGAGAGTTGGGGGACAGTGGGGAAGAAAAAGAGAAAGAGGCAGCAGACAGCGGAGATAACAGTGGAGGAAGCAAAGAATCTCCAGGGCATAGGAAGAGCAAGGTCCAGACCCACTGTAAAGGTAGGAAAAGGCAGAATAGAAGCAGCGAGGATGAAGACAGCAGCATTGTGCAAACAACTGCTCAAGGCACTGCAAAGACAGCCAAACTGGGCAGTGTCAGTGGTGATAGTGACTCAGAAAGAGAGGTAAGTGACAGCGAGACAAGGGGGAGCCCTAAGGGAGAGAGGAAGAACCGCTCTTCCAAGAAGAACTCTAAGAAGAGCAGAACACGAAGCTCTTCTTCCTCCTCAGATGGAAGTCCAGAGCCCAAAGACAGGAAGGTGAGGGTGCATATGTGGCAGGCATCACTAGGGAAAAGGGAGACCCCAGCAGGCTTGGCCTTAAACTGCTTTCATTGCCAGGCTAGTTCTGTTCGCCATGGAGAAGACCACCCAGCTGTGACCAGGCTAAAGCGCTACATTCGCGCCTGTGGTGCCCATCGAAACTATAAAAAGCTGCTGGGATCCTGTCGCTCACACAAGGAGCGCCTGAGTGTACTCCGTGCTGAGCTGGAAGCCCTGGGCATGAAAGGTAAGACAGGGTGTGTTCTGGAGGGCTGCTGGGGGGCTTTGCATTCAGGGGAAGAGAGGATCAGAAGCTGCTTCTGCCCCAGGTAACCCTTCTTTGGAGAAATGTCGTGCCCTGAAGGAGCAGCGAGAAGAGGCAGCAGAGGTGGCTTCTTTGGATATTGCCAACATCATCAACAGTTCAGGTGAGGGTTTTTTCCTGCCTGGGAATGGATGAGGCTGAATTTTATAGATAGTTAATCTGCCCTTATCCCCCTAGGCCGGTCACGTAGACGGACTGCCTGGAACCCTTCAGGAGAAGCAGCCCCCTTTGGTGAGCTATATCGCCGGACACTGGACTCAGAGGAGGAACAGCCTCGTCAGGCACCCCCAGACTGGTCACACATGCGAGGCATCATCAGCAGTGATGGCGAGAGTAACTAAGTGCTGCCATCTCACAGGAGGGACCCTTTCTATTTTTTTTTTTTTTTCTTTTTTTGGTACCAGGGATCAAACTCAAGACCTCGTGCTTGCCAGGCGAGTGCTTAAGCCACTGAGCTAAATCCCTGGCCCAGAGGGACCCTTTCTATGTGTACAAAGTGCATATGGCATCCCATGCTCTGAACCTGCAAAGCAAACGGCTTTCTTCAGTTTATGTCCCCCCAGAGACATAAACTGTTCAGACACTACTTCTCAGCTTCACATTCTTGTTAAGGTGTTTATAGGGATTTATTTTTTGAGACTGAATAAAGGAATGTGTGTAATCACCTCATCAGAAGCAGTCCTCTGCTTATTCCCCTGTGATTTGGGGACTGATAGTTAAGGAGTAGCCACTGCTACTGGTAGCCAGGGGTCTAATTACCTTTAATTTTTTAGGTTCCTCAGCCAAAGTCTGCTACCATTTGCCAGGTATGGTAGTGCACGCCTATAATCCCAGCACTTGGGAAGCTGAGGCAAGAAGGTTGTTGGGAGTTTGAGATCAGCCTGGACTAAAAAGTGAGCTCAAGGCCAGCCTGAACTGCATAGTGAGACCCTGTCTCAAGACAGAAAAAAAAGTCTACCACCAAGCCAGGTATGGTGGCACATACCTGTAATCCCAGCACTAGAGAGGCTGAGGCAGAAGATTGCTGTGAGTTTGAGGTCAGGCTGGACTACAGAGTTTTCAAGGCCAGCTTGAACTGCTTAGTGAGACCCTGTCAAAAAACACCTGCCAACAACCGGACCGTATCACAAGAATATGGCTCCTATCTTTCCTCCAGTCTGACCAGTAGGTCTCTCTTACCCTTTTTAGCTAGGTCTGTAACTTATGTGCAAGTGAAGGAAGATTTGAACTGGCCTGAGAATGTGAGCACACATTGGGACAGTCTGTAAGCCTTCCCTTTCACAGTCACTTAGTCCAGGCTAAACAGTGGGTGCAGACTTGATTGCCTAATCAGGGCCCACAGACCGCTGCCAGAATGCTTGCTGTAGAGGCACAGGTAAGATCTAAGTGTAGAGCTGCCAAGGGTCTGTGTGAAGTGGGCCTTCTGAGAATCTCTGAAACTGAAGCAGAGGAAAGCAGAGGAATTAAGAGGTCAAGAGGTTCAGGACTTCCTTTGAGGTCTTGATCCAGTCATCCCTGAAGTCATTAAAATCACAAGTTGTCAGATGTGGTGCACACCTGTGATCCCAGCATTTGGGAGGCTGAGGCAGGAAGACTGCTGTGAAATAAATAGTATGACCCTGTTTCAAAAAAAAAAAAAATAACAAAAAACTGACGTTCTTAGTTACAGTCTATTCCATAAATACAAGTAACATTATCACCTGCCACTGAACAAGTCTTTCATACATATCTCAGAGAGAAAGGGTGAGTCCTAGGATCTGTTAGAATAACCAACAGTTTATTAAAAGCTTTCCCTGGGGCTCTGCCAGCCCCACAGCTGAGAGGGGCTTCCATTGCTGCAACTAGTTCCAGGAGCAGCCCTTTCCAAGGTCCTTCCCTTATTCCCCTGCCCCAGCCTTGACCCCAATTAAAAAAAAAAAAAAAAAAAAGACAAGACTGCACAGGACGTCAGACAGCAACGGGGGAATGGAGAGACCCAGGCATCCTGACACCGAGACTCCATCCTGATCCTTCTTTCTGAGGAAGGCCTCCCGTTCTCCCTGCCTTGGGCCCCAGACCTGCTCTGCCACCTCCCAGGTCTGGGAGCCCTGTTGTCCCCAGTCCCCATTGCAAGGGTAGTATAGTTCTTTGAATATAATATATCTAGACCCGCCCTTCCCCTCCCCCAGGGGACTAGATGAATATTTGACACGCACAGCTCCCTCCTTCCCCAGGTGTAATGGAGGGAGACCCTGGCACCATGGTGGGGAGGCAGGGCTCCCAGTCAGACTTGGGACACTGATACCCAATCTGGTCCAGCACCACTGGCTAGCCCCAAGAAGCTCATAAGATGAAGAGGTCTGAGGGGAGCTGGAGCCAACATACTGTCCTGTCCCCACCACCCTTGGGTGGGCCTCTAGCTTGTACCTGCTAGGACTAGATTCCACCCACCCTGCCCCTGCCCCACTGCTCTGCTCACCCACCCTACACTTCAGGAATAGAAGTGGGAGGAACCATTGAGGATGTGGGAAGCAACACTGGTGCTGCGGCTCAGAGGTCCAGGCACTGATGCCGCAGGTGGACCCACATTCTCACTGCCACTGCCCCCTGAGGCTGCCCGCCGGAGGGGCTGGGGGCTGTTCCTTAGCAGCAGCAGGGCTCCACCACGGGGTGTTCCACTCTGTGTTGGGGGTCCCAGCCAGTTTGGGGGTCCAGGGGGTGCCAGCAAAGATGGTTGACGCCAGGCTGGAGGGGGCATGCCTGGTGGCGGAGGGCCATGGCTCCAGTGTGCCCCTGAGCGGGGAACAGGGCGAGAGGGCCAGGCAGGGGCAGGGGGTGGGGCAGGATAGCCCTGGGCAGCAGCCTCAGCTGGGATGCCCCCCAGAGCCATACTGGAGAAGCCCAGCCTCATGCTCTCAGCATCAAAGGCCTCGATCTCACGGGCCTGCCGCTCAAGCAAACTCCGGATTCGCTCAGAGCGCCCCGTCTGCAGTGCCAGCAGCTCCTCTTCCACCTGGGGCGCCCAGAACAGGGGTTAGAGTCCTGGCATGGGAGCCTGCCCTCCTGCCCAGTCCTGAAGGACACACCCCTTACCCGCTGCTCCAACAGTGCCCGCCGCAGAGCTACTCTCTGCTCCAGCTCCCGCAGTTCCCGTTCATGCTGGCTTTCCGTTCGGATTTTGATCTTGCTCTGGTAAGCATTGAGCAGCTCCAGCTCCTGCTGAAGCTGCTGCCGAAGGGCCTGGAACTCTGCCTCCTGGGTCTCATCAAGCCGGAGCTGGAGGGTAGGGAAAACCAGTTTTAGGGACCTCCTCCCCTACACCCACAATCCTCCCCTGCCCCAGGTAGGCCTGGGCCAAAAGGTTGCAAGAAGCAGCGGTCTCAACATCTATCAGAAGGGAAGATGGTCATACCCTGTGGCACAGCAATTACACTTGCAGGAATCTATCCCCCAGGTATACTTGCACAAGTGCTCGGTGTTCACGGAAGCGTTGGGATAGCAAAATACTGGAAACAACCTAAATGTCCATCAATAAGGGATGGGTTAAATAAATTATGGTACAGCCATACCAGGGAAAATTCTACACTGTTTAAAAAAAAAAAAGATATGTGTACTGACAGGGAAAAATGTCCAAGAAATATTAAGCAGAAAAAGGAAGTTAGAGAAGAATGTGTAAAGTAGGATTTCATGTGTTTAAAATTTTCATATAATTTTCCAAAAATGCATTGGAAAAAATCTACAGTACAGTTAGTCATTAAGCTACCTCTGAGAGGCAGACAGGGTAAGAGAAAAGGGCCCTGACTCTTCACTCTCTGTGTCCCTTCTATGAGGCCCACTCCAGTGCTGTGTGCAGTCAGGGTCACAACAGCAGAGTTCTTAACCTCATGAGGGCTGAGGAAATGGCCTGAGGGCCACACTCATTATAATTTGCTCCCTGTTCACAAGTTAAACTTAGGCCCAGGAAAACACTATAGCCACTCTTTTCCTTGATGATTCTTGGTAGTCAGGATGGCTTTGTCAAGACCTTAAGAAAATACTAAGAGAAATAATAAAACCATTAAGAATATGAAGTCATAAAACCATTGCAGAAGACACTAACAGTGAAATAGTAGCCCAGTTTCTCAAGTACAAAAAAATCCCCAGCCCTGCCCACACCTCCCACTTTCCTCTGCCCAAAACTAAGCCAGATACACAGAGGTCAGTCTCCCCTGTCCTCCCTCCCAGGCCCCCAGGCCTCACCGCCTGTGAGCTGAGCATCTCTGAGATGGACTGGTCATACTGCTCAGCCAAGATCGCCAGCTTGCGGGTCTGTTCTTCCTTGAGCCGCTTAAGGAGGCTCTTGTGCTGAGCTTTAGGCGTGGTCTCCAGCAAGTGTGCACGCAGAGCCTTGTACTGCCGAGTCTGGATCTTACACGTCTCCTGGAACTGCTTCTTGATCTGCAGCTCTTTAGACTGCGCAGTGGATGGATCAAGGGGAAATGGGGGCAAAGGAGAGGGAAAGGAGGAAGAGGAACAACCAGGGGAAATGGGGAGAAGAGAAGGAGAGGAGAAGAGACAGAAGCAGAGACAGGGAGAGGGAGAGAAACAGAAAACATGTTAGACAGAGGGGGCGGGGGGAGCTGTATACAGACAGATATGGAAAGCCGGGATTGTGTGGAGAGATCAGGAAAGTCTTGATGCGCAAGAGACACAGGGAAAATGAGACAGATTCTGAGAGCATGTCCAGAGTTTGGTGAAATACAAAAGGAACATCAGAGTTTGCCGATAAGGAACTGAGACTCTTTAGTGGACTGAATGCACGAAAGAAGATTCTACCATGCAAAGAGGAAGCAAAAATGACCATGGGATAGAAGCATATGAGTAAATATAAAAATGTGCAAAGGAATGAGTGAGAACACCAAGTCACACAGAACACCCATGGAAGAAGGCCAAACAACTGAGGACAGACAGAAGAAGTCCCAGGCCCAGCGCCTCAGGGAGGTAGGGAAGGAAACACACTGAGCTGGATCAGAAGGGGTTGGCCCTATCATGGACCACAGAAGAAAAAGGTGGCCAGAAAGGACCCAACAATTCAAGAGGCCAACAGCTGCCACCCTGACTACATTCACATTTCAGCTCAGCCCCTACACGCTCAGCTCCCACTCTTAGGCCCACAACCAATCCAGTTCCAGGCCCACACTCTGCCTGGACCCAGCTCACCACCCTCTACTGTGGAGGGTTTGCGCTCCATCCCCCAACCCTCTAGGCTAATGCCTGATGGACAGAGATACAGCTCCCAACCAAGAGAACCAAAAGGACGAGGACACTAAAGGACATGGACCCTAAAGGGCTTTCTGGAAGTGACCCATAGAAAGGGGCCCAGTGGGACCAGGAAGTTCTGTGGAAGCTCCACACAGCCCAGGGCCAGTAGTGGTTGTGGTATGATGAAGCTATGAAGGCAGAGAAAATGAGGCTGAGGGTGAAAGGGATTGAGACGTAGATGTAGTGGAGAGGTCATGGAGCTGGTGGTCAAGGTCCAGATTGGGGACAAACCAGGGAGGCTAGGCGGCAGGACAAAGCAGACAGAGGCAGCCTGGGCCAAAGGTACAGTTCCGCTCAGAAATTTTATTTGTGTTTGTCTTTTTCTTTTCTTTTTTTCTTTTGACTTTTGGTGGGGGAGAGGGGAACAGGTCGGAAGGGAGACAGAAAAACAAAATCAAAGAGGAGAAAAAAAAAACCAAACCAGTCATGACTCTTCCCACCCACTTCCACCCCTGGCCCCAGGCCTGAGTCGATGAGGGTGAGGATGAGCACACACACAGCGGGAGAGCAGCAATAACTTAGGGGGAGTGGGAGAACACAAAATGTGACTTCTGGACTCCGCAGTGGAGGGGCCCCCTGTCTAGAAGTTGTAGGCGCTGTGCTTGGTGGGGGTGCATACTGAGGGAGGAACCTGTGAGGGAGAAGAGGACTGGGGACTGGAGAAACTTCACTAGGTGGAGGGAGATAAAGTGCTCGATGTTCTTGGGCAGGGGACAGGCTGGAGCTGGTTACCTCCAAGGAGGCAGGGTTCGGAACTGGCGGGTTCGGGATCTCCGCCCAGCTAACGTCCCTGGTGGTGGCTGGCGGCAGGAAGGGGGCCCAAGCTGGCGCTGGCTGCGTGGCAGCAGCCGGGGAATCCGACTGGGCCTTTCACCTCGAAGCAGGCCCCAGCTGGCCAGGATGTGGATGGCCCAGGGGGGCAAGCGGGAGGCTAAACTCTGGCTGGCTCGTGCCAAGCGCCAGTTCCAGCCCTTGCACAGAGCCCAAACCCTTGCCATCAAGGCAAGTGGATGTCGGGCAGCTCGAGGATTACCTCTCCGGGGCCCAGGGACAGGCAGGCGGCTTCGGAAGCCATCCTTGTTGGTCTTTGGGTAGAGTGCAAACAGGCCCCGGTCCCCCACAGCTCCACAGCCCTGCAGGGCCCAGAAGACCATGGGTGACAAGCGAAGCAGAAGCCGCAGCCAGAGTCGAGAGATACCCCGGCGCATCCGGGGGGCCTGCTGCCGCACCCACTTGCCCCCAGCTGCCATAGCTGCCAGAGGTAGAGCTAGGCCTGGCCAAGCAAGGAGCCAGGCAGCTCCAAGGCCCAGAGGCACACCCATAAGGCCTCGGCGCCAGCTAAGGCCCAGGACGGCTCCCAGAGCAGTGCCCTGGGCCAGGAGTAGGAACAGACTGGGGGGTAGGTTCAGAGCTGTACAGAGAAGTAGGTAGGAGGCCCCTAGGCCCACCAATCCCACCTCAAGGGCCAGCAGTGCTGCTTGTAGGCCACCCCCGCCCTGGGCCGCCAGCAGTGGGAGCAGCAACAGAAGTAGTAGGGGCAGAAGGCCAGAGGAAGACCCCACTGCAAAAGAAAGGCCAGCCAGGAGGCCATGAGACAGGAGTCCAGGGAGCTGGCTAGGAGGACTGGGCCTCAGATGTGGTGGAGGAGGCTCTGGGGGGATGTCCGGGGAGGGACAGCCATCACCAGGATCTCTAAGGATCCCAACTGGAGCCCCCTCCTCCTCTTCCTCCTCCTCCTCAGGGACTGGAGTCAGTGTAGGGCTCTGGACCCAGTCGAGTTCAAACTCCTCATTCAGAAGGCTCCCATCCTCCTTCTCCCACAGCCCCCATTCCCTGGCTGCTTCCTGACCAACAATGCTCCTCTCCTCAGGTGCCAGCGATGGGACTCTAAGCTCCTCTATCTCCTCCTCAGGTAGTCCCCAGTCTTCCTCATTAACTGGATTCCGAGGTTTTTGTGGGTTAGGACTAAGGATTTCTGATTCTTTCCCCCAAATTCTTTGTTTCTCTGGCTCCAAGGTAGCCCCTTCCTTTCCCAGAATCCTTCTCTCTGGTACTGCTTCCTCCTCCTCTCCCAGCATCCTTTGGTCCAGGACTGCCTCCTGGCCAGATGAGCAGGGCTGCTCTTCACTAGGGGAGCCTGTGCTGGGTGGTCCCAGAGCCCCAGTAATGGGGAGGCCCGGGGGGCGCTGGCCTGCACGTACTTTGAGGCTCTTGGGCTGCTGGCGAACCTGGGCCGCGTGCTTCTGCCGCAACTCTTGCTCACGTCGTTTGTTGTACTCCAGCTGGTTGCCCAGTTCTGTCTGGTGCTGCAGGCGGGTGAGCTCAGCTCGTGTGCGCTGGACAGCCTGGAGCTGCCGCAGTTCCAGTTCTCGGGTGGCCTCATGCTGCCGCAGCAGCAGTGCACACTCCAAGTCCTTCTGTGTCTGTTTCTTGTTCAAGTCCTGAGGTAGAAGGGAAGCAGGGCCCAGGGGCTAGTCAGGGAGTCTTGCTGACATCAAGGAAGTAATCACCCAGGACCCACTGACAGAGTGATCTGGGGGTGGCATGGAAATGAGGAATATGAGCACTCGCTCAACTTGGGAAGCTAAGGCCATTCTGGCAGGGTCCCACATAGAAAGTGAGAGGGGTGTTGAGAAGTAGAAACACTACCAGCAGGGGAGAAGGGAGAAGACATGAGTGAGGCAAATGGAATGGAGAGAGAGGCAAAGAGCCAAGAATGAGGGCAGGAGGAAGAGCAAGGGGTATCCCACCTCTCGCAGCAAGTCCTGGTCCAGACTGTGGCGTGCTAGAAGCATCTTGCGTTTGTACTGGCGACACTGCAGCTCAAAGTACTGGCGCTGCCGCCGCAGCAACCCTGCTTCCTCTTCTGCCTGGCACTGCTGCAGCTGTTCCTTCTGCCGCAGCAGCCACTCAGCCTTCTCCCGCTTGGGTGTGCTGGGGTTCTCCTGGAGCTCCTGGCAAGAGCAGTGGGAGGCACAGGATCAGGGTGGCTTGCCCACTGGCTTCTTTTTAGCCTGCCCCTGCAGTAGTCCCAACCCACCTCCTTCAGCTGTTCCTTCCGAAGCTTGTAGGTTCTCTTCTGCGCCTCCAGCAGGGCAGCCAGCTCCTTCTTCTGCTGCCCAAGGATATGCTGCTGGAACTTCCGCTCTTCGGTCTGGGCAGCTCGCGCCTCTTTCTCACCAATGGCCTGGTGTCGCCGGGCCAGCTTTTCTGCCTCAGCCCCAAACCCAGCCCTCTGTGCCTCAAGCTCCCGTTGCAGCCGTGCACTGTGCTCCTCACGTTCACCCCTCAGCCTTGACTCCAGAGCCAGCAGCTGCTTTTGGTGCTGTCGCCGCATCCGCTTATAGCCACTGAGCTGTTCCCGCAGGGCCGAGTCCTGCTCATGCTCCTGGATCTGGCGGCTGACCTGGGGCAGGAAAGGATGAAAAGTAGGGTTCATCCCTGGTCCCCATTTTATTTACACAGATCACCTCTGTGCTCCTTGGGGAAGAACATGGGTTTCAGACTAATTAGTTCCAATCTTATTTAGTACCTTCCTCATACACTTCTCTGAGCCTGTTGCCGCAAATGGATAGTGGAGATATTATCTACTTCACTGAGTTAAGTGTGATCAAATAAGATGAGAAAAGGTGGTGAGCTCAGGGCCTGGCACAAAGTAGAAACAAATCTGATTAGTTTAAAAGAATGAACTGGATAGACCTGGGCTCAAATCCTAGCTCTGCCACTTACTAACCATGTGATCTCAAGCAAGTTAACTTCTCAAAGCATCACTTCCTCATCTGTTACATAGAAGGACAATACCTTTTCCTAGACAAGTCTAATACACACAAAGCAGCACCTAACAGATTGCTAAACAAGTAAGTATTGATGTCCTGCCCCTTCAGCAAACAGGTACTAAATTGATATCTGGCCCTGATCGACATGTTTTGAAATTTTTAGGTTTTTTTTTTTTCCTTGAAATAAAATAGATTTGAAGAAAAAAGAAAAAAAAAAGTTGGGATCTGGGACCCATGAATGTTGGACCTGTACGTCTTCACACAAGTCCCATTCTCAATTGCTCCATCAGCGGCTTTCAACCTACTCCAAGTGGCCCAGGCCCTAGAAACGGGAGATCTCGGTACACAGCACAAAGCCTCCAGGAGCTGAAGAGGCACCCTAGCAGAACCACTGCCACAGACAGAGGCAGTGCAAACATACCAGACCCACCCAGTAGCTTTGGAAAGGACTGGTGGTACTCAAATTCATATAAGTGGGAATGTCACCTACAGGTTTAATAAAAGCTACATTTTATGGAAAGTCTAACACATTTTCCTATGACCTGAGAAAAAGATTGCTATAACTTGATTTTGGGGGAGGATGAAGGTCCTGCTTAGAATTTGGACCCTGTCAAAAGCACCTGGGTAAGCAGCCCATTCAAGCCACAGTGGCTTCCTCTCTCAGATGGGACCCAACATTCTCCTTTCTGAGGCAGCTGGAAGATTATTAAATACAGGTATGCAGGTATGCATGATGAAGAGCTCATCAATGACACAAGGAAGGCCCTTGAAGACCACCTCCAGCCTGGGGGTACAGAAGCCTGCAAACCTGCTAACGCCATCCAGAGCACCATAGCAAGGCAGAAAGTGTACAGGGATGAGAAGTACCCAACTGACCAGAGGAGCCTGGAAAGACCCCCACACGTTGTCATTTTAGAGGAAACACAGAGTAAGAGTTTACATCTAGAATGGTGGCATGACCAAAACAGTCTGCTGGGAGAAGGGAAGATCAAAAAAGAGAAGGCAAGAAATGGAAACAAAGTAAGGGCAGAATCTGGACTTAATCATGTGTGACTGGGACAAACTCATCTCTCAACATAGAAAAGACATTCTGGAGCACCCAGCCAATTTGGAAAAAAGGACAGCAAACAGGCTGAGTGAGGATGGCTGCACTCACCAGGGAGGCAGTCCGGATGGTGGCAAAGTGGTCCCGGTTACGGCAGTAGGCCCGGCGGCGGGCAGAAGATGTGGTGGAAGTGGGAGCTGGGGCTGCAGGTGGCTGGAGAGAGCCTGGGGTTATCTCTGGCTGGAAAGGGTCATCATACAGGTTGTCAGATCCCTAGATGAAGGAAGGCAGAAGGGATACCCAAAGCTCAGAGACCCATTCAGATTTAGAGGGACAGTAACACTGCGGAGGGAAAGCAGGGATCCAGGTGATTCCTGAGTAGGTCAGCTCAGGTTTGGCCCCCTGTTCCACTGGGGCCCCCTAGACTGAGCAGCATACCGGAAGCCGGTGGATGATGGAACTGTGCGAGGTGACTGTATGCTCCCCTTCCTGCATCATGGCCATCTCTCTGGCTTCAGGGCCTTCCTCCTCCTCTTCCTCCTCTTCTTCTTCTTCTTCCTCTTCCTCCTCATTGTCTGAGGCATCTGCTAGGCTGTTGACTGAGCTGCTCTGACTAGAGGCGCTGATAGACATGCTGGGCACTGAATGGCTACTCTCTAGACTGGTCAGCGTCCCTGCTCGGTGCATGTAGGGCTCTGCCTCCTGTGAACAGGGCGTGGGCTGTTTTGCAGGGAAGGCAAAGGCATGAGGCAGGACAAGGAGATAAAAGGGTATGAAGAGTGATAGAGAAGGTATTGGGTCAAACTCTAGCATGAAGAAAAAGGAAGGTGGCAGGCAAGCTGGGTTACCTCTTCCTCCTCAGGAGCCTCAGCACCAGGGCCATTGGGTGCCTCTTGGAAAAGGATCTTCTTCATCTTGCGGTACTGCAGATTGTCTAGTTCTCGCACAGCATCCTTGGTCCTCTGGATTAGGTCCATGATGACTGTGGGTGGCCGCTCTCGGAGTACAAAGCGGTGCTAAGGGAAAACAGTGAGACCTGTTGTCAACCCCCCAACCTGCTGTAATCCACAGTTCTCCACAGCTGCCCTGGCCTATTGCCTTCTGCTAGGGCCCACACCACCATGGTTTGGTGCTGGTCTGTCTCAAGCCCTCCTCCCACAATAATTTTCTCTACCATCCAGTGTCTACTCCATGTTCTCTTGTTTCTCTATGCATGGCTGACAGATACAACAGGAAATCTGGATACCAGTACAGCCCTATACCAAAGTGCTATGTGACAATGGATGTGTCATGAGGCCTCTTTGGGCATAATTATATAAGCAGGCCAGGTGTGATACATGCCTATAATCCCAGCACTCAGAAGGATGAGGCAGGAGAACTGACTGTCATAAGCTGAAGACCAGACTGAGCTACATAATTAGTTCAAGGCCAGCCTGAACTACATAATGAGATCCTGGCTGAAAAAACCAACAACAAATGCTCCAAACATATATATAACTCAAAAAACTAAGGAGGTCAAGCTAGACAAAGTTCGCACCTAGGGCTTTTTAGGTCCCCATGGATAGGGAAGGGAAGGGAAGGGGCTCCTCTACTCTTGATAACTTGATTATACCTAAGAGAAGTCATACATTTACCCATGACAAAGCTATACAGGCTTTTGGCTTGAAGTACATCAGTGTGGTAACCCTGGTTATCGCAAGATGACCAGGAGCTCTGGCTGGTAATTATATGTATCTTTGATTAATGAAAGATGGAAAAACAAATTATTACATAATAAATTAATGCAAAAATATGTTTTTGCATCTCCAGTGCATGGCATTGGAGATGGGGGTTGGATTTCGTAAGTGAAGCTCTTGGTGGAGGAATTGGGAACCACACATTTCACTGAGGGTTTCTGTTGCTCTGCTGTGCTACAGTTACAGGAGGATGCTTGGCCAACAAACCCTCACCTTCAGAAGAACCTCTGAGGTTGGCCTATCTTGAGGGATTTTCTGGAGACAGGAGTCAACAAAATTCCGGAAGTACTCAGACCTGGAAGAGGAGAGAGTAAGAGACAGGTAAGGAGGGCATGCACCATACAACCTGACCCCAAGATCTCAACCCTAGGCCCAGGAATCCCAGTTCTTACCAGTGTCCTGACTGGAGCACGGGGGACTCATTCTGTGCAATGTGGTATAAGGCACTCATTGCATTCATGTTAAACAGTGGTGGTTTCCGTTCCGCTAGAGAAAAGTCAAGGGGAAGAAGGTGAGAGGTACGAGGTAAGCGGAAACCAGAATGGAACTCAGGTGACCTAGGTTCAAATCTCTGCTTCTTGGCTGTATGAGAATTGGGCAATCCTCATTAACCCTGCTGAATCTCAATTTCTTCCTATGTAAAATACAACACCCATCCTTTCCTCCCTTAGATGGAGTAGGAATTAAAACAAAATAACGTTGAAAAAAGCACTGAAAAAGAAGGCAAAACAAAGCTCTTCTACAAGTTGTAGTTATTAGCTCAACTGAAATTAGTAGGTACCACATGAGCACAAAACCTTGCTAAAGAAGGGAAGATAAAGAAGCAGGCCCAGTCCTCAAGGAAACTCTAGTCTAAATGGAAGCTTAAACAGGACTGAACAGGGGCTGGGGATTTAGCTCAGCGGCATAAACACCAGCCTGGCAAGCACGTGGTTGTGTGTTCAATCCCTGGTACCAATAAAAACAAAACAAAACAAAACAAAAAAACAACCACAGGACTGAACAAATGACAGCAAGTTAAAGGTGTTATTGGGGTAAGACAGAGGCAGGAAAATGGGATGGGGAGCTGAGCATATTTGGTGGGACTTCAAGCTTATGCATTGTTAAGGAATTCAGGAAAAGACTTTTGCGAAAAGGGTTACTGAAGATAGGCCTTAGATTACATGTTGCAAGTCAGGAGCTTCTTGTCACCCTCACAAATGTTCTATGTTGTTCATGGTTTTGACTAAACAGTGATTTTAATTAATTAATTAATTTTAAACAGTAATTTTTAAAAATTAACTGTCAACAATAATAACCTATATTTCTATTTTCTCTTAAAAAAAAATTAGATTTAGCCAGATGTAGTGGTGCATGCTTGTATTCCCAGCACTCGGGAGGCAGGATCACTGTGATTTTGTGAATCTGAGGCCAGCCTGGGATACATCATGAGTTCAAGGCCAGCGTGAACTACATAGCAAGAGCCTGTATCAAAAAGCCAAAAAATAAAAAGTGAAAAGAAAAAAAAAGGAGAGGAAAAAAATTTAGGTCTGGTGAAATGCAGCTATATTATTGCATGACTATGTACTAGAGCTAAGCTCTCTTTCTATGGGAATGGCCATTTCTAGTTTGCCATGCTCTCCCCAATCCCGTTTTTCTAATACTGACTCTGATATCAGTTGCCATTTATAATTAAGCTTAATCCCTCCCCCATTAGCAGAGAACTATTTCTTTGTATTCATGTCTCTACCAAACACCAGGAAAATAATGGACAGACCTGTCATTTTCTTCTACTTGGCCTGGTTGATATAAGGAAGGAAAGGGATGACTGCAGTCTTGCAGGCAATGGGAGTCACTAATGGCTCTGAGAGAGTGGTGAAATAATTGTGCTGAGCTTAAGCAGTTATCTGTGGCATCAGCACATCAGAGACTGGAAGTAGGAAAGATTACTACATACATGAAAATGTGGGTAAGGGTAAGCAACAGCAACTGTTTCTGCCTGGCATTGTGCTGGGGGGGGGCGTCTCACAAATACTACCTCATTAAATAGTTGCTTCAGGAGTGTAGGCTGGCAGCCATGAGAACCTTGACATGGCTTCTCTCAGGCCTTGTCACTCACTACTCTGCATTACATGCTTCAGTTCCAAACAAGCGAAGCTAGTCTCAGGTGCCCATGCCTACTCACACCGCTAGACTTCTGTACACACCACTCCTAGAATGCTCCTCCTCCTTGCATCCTTCCAACAGTTTTTATTTGTCTTGTGGGTCTGCTTAAACATCTCTGCTACAAGGAGGCCTTCAGTTCCTAAACTAGGTCAAATGCCTTGTTTTATGTTTGTACTTTTCCATTCAGCTTTCATCATAAAGAGACAAAATATGCTTGCTTTCCCCCAACTCATATCTAAGTTCTAGGAGAGCTTATGCCCCAGAACTTAGCACAGTGCATGCCACAAAGTGCTCAAAGTGCTGACTGATACGAAATCTTAGGTCTAAGAATTGACAAGATTTGACAGTTGCTTATATTGGGCTGCCAACGTAGAGTCAAAATGGAAAACAGCTTGCAGTTGAAATGGAAAGGAGCTTGGAGGCCTTGGAGGCCTCCAATTCTAGGAGGGTCAGTAACAGAATGGAATTGGGAAGAAACAGGATGAGAGAGCAGTGAGGAGGACCTCTTTACCCAGTTCGATGCAGGTTATCCCCAAGGACCAGACGTCCACTTTGCCATCATACTGCCCCTCATCCATTGCCAGGATCACCTCCGGAGCCATCCTGGGAGAGTGGTCAGAAAAGAGGCTAATCACCTGCCAAGGCCCTGCAACAACTATTCCAGACATCCAGGTAACTTTCTCCACTCACCACCAACTCTCCCTCACCAGTATGGGGTGCCCACGAAGGAGTTGGCAGGTGCCATAATAGATGCGGAGCCAAAGTCCCCCAGCTTCACCAATCCTGGCTCTGAAAGCAGGATATTTCCAGCCTTCACATCCCTACCAAAAGGAAAGTACAGGGATAAGATATGTGTGTCTCAAGAAGTCAGGGCAAATGCTGCAGACCAGGGAAGTAAAGACTAGTATAAAGAGCACTTTGCCTCAACCCTGTCAGGGCAGCCATACCTATGGATCATATTGTGGGAATGTAGATAGGCCAGGCCCTGAAGCGCTCCATGGGTCACAGCTGCAATCTCCACCTCCTGAAGGGGCTTCTTGTGTACTGAGGGAGGAAAAACATCAAACTGATAGAGACCACAGGTGGAACTAGAATAAGCTTCCTTTATCACTTCTCCTGTAGCTTCTCTGCTCTTCCTTAACCTATCTATTGGCCAATGAGGCACTTACCTTCTAGGAGGTCAGAAGCTGAGCCCAGGCAATACTCCATCACCAGCTAAGAAAGGGTCAAGCATTAGAGATCAGCAGATACTCATGGCCCAGCTCCCATGGATATAAACTCAAAACAGCCTCCTTGCCTATCTCCTACTCAAGTGATGCCCCAAGGTAATGACAGGGAGGAAAGGCCCACTGGAGAAAAAGATGGGGTGGTGGGACAGGTCCTGGAGTGAAGGCCTCCCTTAGAAAGAACTCAATATACCATCATTCCCATCTGGATCCCTTTGAATTCTCAATCCATCTCTACCTCCACAACCCATACATCTTTTTTTCAGCTGCTAATAGTATAATGTTATTCTCTCTGGGACCAACCCTGCTACTCAAGTTTGTTGAAGAATTAAAGTGGCCAGAACAGAATTCTCCCTTCCCAAGATCTCACAATGGCACCTTGAACAAGGCTCACTAAAGAGACTGGACCAGGACAAATTAGTCATGAGTAGGGTAAATATTAAGCCTTAGTAGGGGGGCCAGCTCACCCAAGCTGTGTGTTCCCTCAGGTAACAGCCCCGGTACTGAATGGTATTTGGATGCCGGAGCTTCTGTAAGAACCGCACCTCTTTGATGATGTCCTGCCATTTCTAGGAGGAGGTGAAGGTAGGAGGGGTTACCCAGCCTGCATCTTGAGACTGGGTTCCTTGCATTCCAAACTAGGCCTTCTGAGACTGACTCACCTCATTTGACTGCTTCCCACTGTAGGACATCTTCTTGATGGCCACCACCTCACTATTCCGAATGTCCCGGGCCTACAGGACCAGACCAGAAGGCAGTAAAGGTGCCTGCTGAGCACACGGGAGAGGGAGGACTGGATGACCCAATAGGAGAGGACAGGAAAGGGTAGTGTGGTACAGTGGTATAGAAAGGCTATATGCAGATTCCCAGGATTAAGAACAGCATTCCACCCCTATTTGCCCCTCTACTCACAAAGTACACAGCTCCAAAGCTGCCATGACCGATTTCCCGGAGATCAGAGAACAGCTTTTCAGGATCATCCTTGAAGAAGAGCTCAGCCACATCAGGGTCCTTCAGGCTCCCAGCCCGACCCCCAGCTGGCATGGTGGCCCCTAGGGGCCCTGAGAGTGGGGCCTGGTCTGCAGAATGCAGATGGGAGCCTTAGAGCAAGACAGGGCTCTCAAGGAGAGGATGGGGGCCCTCAAGTTCCTGTCTTCTCCTCTCATTCACTGCTGAGGGGGAGGCACTGCTAAGGAAGGACAGGGGAGATTAGAAACATCAAAGCTCAAAAAAAAAAAAAGTTGCCTTGGCAACCAGATCACGGGGGCCAGGTCCCTGGAGTCCCTAAAACTGCTAGGAAGACTCTAGGAAGCTAAGCATCCTTACCAACCCCCTCAGCCTTCAACAAGTTCCCATTTCCCTACAACCCCTATTTCTTTCCTCAGGATAAATGGTTCTGCCTCCTAGCCATAATTCCAGATCCCTATGGGTTTTTTCCCTGAAAGCCCCATTCCTCAATGATTTCCAGGCACCTTCCTGTTCCCCTTGGTGCTGAGGCCCCATCCTCTCTCAACCTCCCACACTGGGCGAGAACAGGAAAGGGCCAGGCCGGAGGTGGTGGAAATCCGGCCATTGTTGTAAGTGGGTACTGGCCTAGAGGGGGCCAGAAGACTCACTCTCAAAAGGGTAGGGACACTGTGGCAGGGAGATCCAGAACGGGAAGGATCAGAATTATAAGTGGAAAGGCATTTGGCTTTGAGTGCCTCTCTCTGATCTGGATTGCTTTACTCGTTCAGTTCAATTGTATAAGCAGCACACACAAGTGTGGGACATGTGCAGGGCATAAACAATGTGCACTCACCATGGATAGTAAGCATCTCACATGGACCACACCTGCCATTCGAGCCTTACCACAACCTTACAAGGCATGTACTATCATTACCCCTGTTCTACAGATGAGGAAATAGAAAGGTTAAGTGACTTGCTCAGAGCTGGCTCATCTTCACCATGCTTTCAGAATGGCTCTATGAATCCAGTAGTGCAAGAGTAGGATCACCATTTCCCAGATGCTGTCACTGAGGCAGAGAGGAAAAAGAACTCCAAGGTCAGAGATTAGGAGCTTCTCCTCCCTAGTCAGACCTGCATGCTCCTCCTGTACAAAGCCTTTCCTGACCACTCCAGCCCTGGTAGGGTACTACCCAGCCAGATGCCCAGTTGAAGTTCCTGCAGAGCAAAAGAACCAGGACCTTCAAGAAATTCCAAGACAGATTTCCAGCTAAGCACTTGTCAGAATACAGGCACAAAGCAAGATCAGCAGAGCTGGACTCCCCAGGCAGAGTTCTAGTTACTTCAAAGCACCTAACAATTTTAGCATGTAATTATATTCTGCCAAGCATTGTTTCCTGTTGTGTTGTTAATTTTGTCTCATCCCAACTGGAAGCTGGGGGACAAGAAGGGAGCCTGATTCTCCAGTGGGCCCCTAGGGTGTGAAGATCTCAAAATAGCCTGAGAGATTGATTGATTGCCCTTAGCCCAGCCCTCAGCAGCACCTAGGCTGCTCAAAGCAGAGCCTCTCTCTTCTAAGCCAGCAATGGTGCCACACACCCCTCACCCGCACCACACACCCACACACAAAGGCAGGTGCTCAGAACTTGCCAAGAGAATCTTCCTGATCTCTTTACCAGCACTGAGCCCAAGATTACTAGTCCAAGACTCCAGGCCACATGAAAGGGGTGCCAGGAATTTGCAATTCATCACACAGGTCCCCTCCCTCACAATAACAAACACTTGAACAGTTACCAAGGCCTGTGCTAAATCATAAACACCTAAAACGAATGTTATCTCCATTCTGCAGATGAGGAAATATGTCCCTCAACTGTATAGTAAGTAGTACATCCCATCTGCAATGCACAGCCACAGGGCTTTAAGTTCCTACTACTTCTTGATCACTTTGGTTAAAAAGATTACAGCATGGGGCTGTTGTGAGATGTTTCTTTTTTTTGTACCAGGGATTGAACTCACGACCAGGCACTTGCCAGTCGAGTGCTTAAGCTGCTAAGCTAAATCCCTGGCCCTGTTGAGATTTTAATGAGGTCTCACACTTAGGAACATTATGTAGACGCTCACCATAGTTTTTTTTTTTTTTTTTTTTTTTTTCCTTTCCTGCTTTCAGGATTGTCACAGAGCTTTAATTTTTGGGAATAACTCCCCCAACTCCCTAATGGTTTGCCTTTAACCTAAGAGAAAGCACTATGGCCATCATTTATCAGACAGAACACTTTCAGGAATCCAGGCAAAGTCTGAGTTCAGGATAAAGATGAAGGTCACAGTGGAAAGAAAAATCCATAAGGGAGAGACAGAAACCAGAGCATCCCATCAGGACAAGCTCCTGAGTATATCCCTCCTGGAAAGAAAACTCACTTTGCAATCCTTGCCATTTTTAAACTTTACTGTAACTCATTCTCCCTATGGGCCCTTTCCAAATCCAGGGTCGGGGGGGAAAAAAAAGACAGCAAAAAGCAAGTAAGGATCTGGGCCAGGACTTGGTGGGGGACTTGGGTTAAAATCCAGATTCTGCCACTGTGTGACCTTGGGCAACCTTTCTGGGCTCAATGTTCTCAACTGTAAAATGGGAAGTCAGCACTAAAAGAGCTCCCATAGGGTGAATGGAGGATGTCGTATGAGACAATGTACATGAAAGTACTTTTTAAGGGGTAGATCCCCTGACAGTGTATGAGATTATTTATACCCTCACAGCAAGAGTTAGAAAAGGAAGGTAACTAGCTGGAGGAAAACACTGCCAAGCACCCCACTTCACACACACTTTCGTGCAAGATTAGAAATCCAACCAGCCCAGGTTTCAAAGGCAGATAAGCAGACCCACCACGGCAACCAGAGGCATGGGAACCAACAGCCCTGAGCGGACAGGAAAAAGGGAAAATCATGGAGAAGAGGTACCTGTGAGGGGCAGTGAACAGGGGAGAAGATGGAAGGGTTGATCTGATTAGCTCAAACACCCTAGGGTGTGACCCCGAATGACATCAGAGACCCTGTCATCTGAAGTCTCCCATCAACCAGACACAATGGAGGGAAGAGGAAGGGGAAGAGGGTGGCAACAGAAGGCAAAGCTAGCCAGAGGCTGACCACGGCTCAGCTGGGCTTTCCCAAAATGAGGAGTGCGCCTACCCAGGCACAGCTTCTCGGAAGGGAGCAGCCTTTCTTTTCAGTGTTAGACACAGGGACCCGCGCCCCTGCACCCCGTGTCTCACCTGGTAGGGGTCACTATGGTGCCCCAGCGCCTCCGCTTCCGCCTGGGGTCCTCCAGCGGTTCTGCCAAGCAGGGAGAGGGGCAAGGAGACCTTTCCCCTTGCCACCTCTTCCTCGGCTTTCGCCTTTCTTGAGGGACGGACCCGTGAAACCTCCTCTGGAGGGGAGGGGGTGACAACCTGATCTGACCTCGCGGTCCAGTCCTTCCCCAATTCGAGGGCGGTCCCGGATTTCTGATATTGGGGTATGAACCCAGTGTATTTGCAAGGGGACAAAATGAATCCGATATTTGAACGCCTGGGGAATGAACCCCGGACACTGAGGCACGCAGGGGGGGCCCAGATATTTGAAATTCTATAAAACAGAACCTAGGTTTAAAGAGGTTGGAATCCGAGTCCCGGATATCTGAAATAGGAGAGCTGATACCTGGGTATCTGGGAAGCGAGGGGCCAAGTCTGGAGATTTGGGACCTATGGGCCTGAGCCCCAGGTCTTCGGCCACCAACAGGGGGCCCACCCCGAGGACGTCCGGCCGCACGGCCCCTCTCACCCCAGGATCCGAGGGTGACAGCCCCCACTCCCGCCCTGGCCTCCTCCCTTTCCCCTCTTCTCTCCTGAGGGTGGACGAAAGACTGTAGCTAAGGCGATGCTGACGCTCCCCGCGCCCTCTCCCCTGTCTTCTCGGTCTCAGCCTGTCTCCGCACCACAGCCCCTCTCCCGTCCCGACCTCCCTCTCCCTCTTCCTCCCAATTCCAAGATGGAGACCGGACGGGAGTGCGCAGGCGCAATGGGGACGCCGGGCCGAAGGGGCGGGGCCCTAGAGCGAAACAGCCCCGCCCCTCCTTCCTCGCCGCTGCGGCCCGGGAGACGAGCAGCCACTGGGACCCACTGCGCGCGCGCCCCGCCACGCGGACCCTGAGTGGGAGGAGACCGGGAGAAAAGATAGGCTAGTAGGGGGAGGAACCCAGTGCGTCGGTTAACGACTGGCGGTAGAAAGCGCTGCTGCGCACGCGCTCGCCCCGCCTTCGCTCCTAGCCGGAGCCTGTTGCTAGGGGAAGCTTTGATAGGATGCGAGTGGAAGCAAAGAAACCGCGGTCTACGCCTGCGTGATGGGTAGACGCTGGGAGCCGCAACAGAAGGCAGCTGCTGAACATAGAAAAGGCGGGAAAACGGACCACTCTGATAATAACTATCCAGCCTTGACCTGGGCCCTCAAGTGCGAGGTATCTTTGCATGTCAATGTTGGGAAAACCTAATTGGTTAAATTCCTTAAGGAAATTGAGGCCCTGTAGAATTACATGACTTTTTCAAGGTCATAGTGCACTTATGAAAAGACATTTCCTTGATTTGACATGTCCCCCCCCCCCCCCAAAAAAAAAAAAAAAACCCTAGCTGGAGGCTGAGAATTTAGCTCAGTGGCATAAATGCCTGCCTGGCAAGCACGAGGTCATGAGTTTGATCCCTGGTACCAAAAAACAAACAAACAAACCCAAAAACAAAAAACCCCCAACAAAACCTGGCTGGAATTATCAATTTTATTTTGTGGAAGGAGACAACACAAAACGTAGATCTGTGTCAGGCAAGGTGGCAGCACACCTGGAATTCCACACCTGTAATCTCTGAGAGCATGGGACAGGGATTGCAGGTTCCAGCCCCATCTGGGCAATTTAGTGACTCCTTTCCATCCCAGGCTAAGAAGGGTCCATAGGTTGTCTCAACATAAGAGCTGGGGATGTAGCTCGGTGTGAAAAAAAAAAAAAAAAAAAAAGCTGAGATCAAATCCAAGGGTTTTCCAAAGTCAATTCACAATTATGGAAAGAGCTGTAGTAACCTAAATCCTGTGTCAACCTGTACCCCAAACTAAAGAGTCAACAAGAAAAAATCCCCCAAATCTCTCAAACCTGTCTAAACACACTAGAACTCAATCCAAGACCCCAAAAACATTTTAGGCAATACTGGACAAAGTCTTATTTTTCCCCATATTCCAGCACTTCATTTTTTGTAACATTTCTTCCATCTCAGAACCAAGGCCCAAGAAGTTGATTCACACCTAAAGAAAAAACAAAACAAAACAAAAAAGGTCAGGGAGCTCTTTAGTGAAGCTCCAGGAGGAGTGCACAGGGTCTGCAAGGGGCCAGAAAGCCTCCTTCTCAGTCCCAGGCTGAGAGGACTCCATTACTTCCTGTTTCAGTAGGTGGTCAGTGAATCCTAGCCTCAAGCAAACTAGCAAAATTGAACTTGAGCTTCTAGTTCCTCTGGCCTGAGCAGTTTCTTGGACCTACTCTGTTTCCACTTCTCCCACACTAATTTCCAAGGAAACAGTAGCCTGCTGATGTCAAGACTGGGTGTTTTAAGTACTGATGCCTAACACAGGACTCTCAGTTATAAGTCACCCACTTGACATGGTGAAGATTTTTTGCAGAAATATTTTTTTCCTTGATGAGTTGACATGTGAACTTGTTAGGCAATATCTCCTCCACCTCCTGCTACCTTTTCAAAACTAATTCCTTCCAAAGATCTTATTGACAGAATCTTTGTATTTTTGCAGTACTGGAGACTGAACCTAAGGATTCCCACTGAGCTATGTCCCTAGGCCTTATTTATTTATTTTTGTGAAATGGTATCTCTCTGTATCCTAGGCTGGCCTCAAACTCATGGCAATCCTCCTGCCTCTGCCTGAGAGTTGGGACCACAGGTGCATATCACCTCAACTGGCCCATTTATTTTGAGACAAGATCTTGCTTACTTGCTCAGACTGGTTTCAAACTTACAATCTTCCTCATCCTCCAGAATGGCTGAGACTACAGGCTTAGAATAAATTTTTTAGTGCAATTATGACTAAATGGAAGCGTGCATGCAAAGTGCTTGAGCACATAATACTGTATGTGCCCAGTAAATGGGAAATTATTAATTAGATTCTTCTGACCTGTTCAAGTTGAATTTTACAAAATCTGCTTGATACAACTAATCAGAATTTCAGGACATTCTTTTTCTTTGCCATTTTTCCTCTTCACTGCTAGCTGCTGGCTGCTATGAAGGTCAAGCTATGCAGTGTTAACAGGTATAAAGTGTAGCTAGGACACAGAGGCACGATGCCAGGACCCACGGAAAGGTTTCCCAGTTTCTTAATGCAAAATTTGAGTCTATGTTCCTTTCCAAGAGTAATCCTCAGCAATTAAATAAGAATGTCTTCTACAGAAGAAAGCACAAAAAGGGACAGTCAGAAGAAATTCAAAAGAAAAGAACATGAACAATCAAATTCCAGAGAGCCATCACTCTTGCATCTCTTGCTGATACAATGGCCAAGAAGAATCAGAAACCAGAAGTTAGAAAAGCCCAAAGACAGCAAGCACTCAAGGCTGCCAAGGAAGCAAAAAAGGCTAAGCAAGCATCTAAAAGGATTGTGATGGTTACTGCTAAGCCTCCCACAAAGGCAGAACCTAAGCAGAAGATCATGAAGTTTCTGCTCCCCAAGTTGATGGAAAACACTAAATTGACAGATCAAATTTTTTAAAATAAAGATCTGTAATTCAAAAAAAAAGAAAGAAAAAAAAGAACTTCAGGACAAAAGCAAGACAAACATGATTCATATCCAGGACCAGTCATCTAACTTTAACCCTCCTAACTCACTATTGTTGCCAAAAAGCATGGATGTGAATTATAGTTATGGTGAATCTTAAAATCAGAATGTTACTTGAAATAAATGAATCACAAGAGAATATAGCTGGGTACAGTGGTACACACCTATATCCTAGCTACTGAAGAGGCTAAAGCAGGAGGATCACCATGAGTTGGAGGCTGGCCTGAACTATATAGCAAGACTCTGTCTCAAAAAAAAAAAAAAAGAAAAGAAAAGAAAAAAGAAAGATGCTGTATAACAGTTACTTCTAGGGAGAGAAGGTCATATTCAGGAAGGAAGGGACCATATGCTTCTGAGTGGTTGTTAGTACTTGGCTTTTTTCCCTGGGTGATATTTACAAGAATCTATAATAATTTTCCAGGTTGCACATTTATATTTTGGACTTTTCTTCATGAATGTTAACTGTTTTGTAAAAATAAGAAAACTGTTGCCGTTTATGGTGTACATTGTTCCCAGTTCCTATAGGGACAGATACCATTCAGCCAGCAAGGTTCTCAAAGAGTCACAAGAAGCAGCATTTGAAGGTGGATTCCAAGTGTCTGCTCCATCCTAGTTATACTACTGCACCTTTCCATGGGACTAAGGCTAAGAACCTTACCTGAGAACAAGGCAGGACTTGGCTGTCACCCTCAGAGCCGGGCTCTGGACCAGTGGGACTCCCGGCGGCGTGGTAGGAAGCATGAAGCAGAGACACAGCACAGAAGGCCACAAAACAGAAGCAGGAAAGAGCCCAAGACCAGCAACCTGGAGCCACACAGCGCCAGCTCCTCCTGGGGATGGGCAGAGGGAGAGAAAGGAGAATGATGGAGCGGGGAGGGTGAGAATCTTCCCTTGCCCTCAGTCCAAGAGCATCTCAACAGCAGCTAAAGGGAAAATATTATTTTTATACAAGTTAACATCTGTCTCCATAGTTTACAGGCTGCCTTCTTGCCCAGCCATAAACCTGAACTCCCAGAATGACTCCCCTGAGGCAGAAATGTTTACCATTACCTACATTTTAAAGGTTGGGCCAGCACAGCACCAGGCTGTGCTCTGGGAGGAGTGTCTGGAGATGCGAGGGACACATGCACAGCAACCTCCTCACTGGTCTCCTCTCTTCCACCCAGCAGCCACCAGGACCCTCACTTTCAAAGCCCTCAGGGCCCCACTTCTGTGTCAAGCTATACCCTTCACAGTGCCACTGGATCGGCCTCTGCTGTCTCTCTGGTTTCTTCTAAATTATTCCTAACCCTCACGGTGAGTGCCCTCAAAGGCTGAACACTTCTCCATCCCTGGGCCCATGTCCCTTACCTCCCTCTCCGCAATTCCACTACTGCACTCTGTGCCCAAATGCTCCTCCTTCCCTAACCTTCATCCCGCCAGGATGCAGGCCTGGGTTGTGGCCCTGTCTCGGTCATTCAACCAGTTGTGTGGCCTCAGACAATTCACTCCTTCTCTCTAAAGATGTTTCCTCATCTATAAAATGGGATAACAGCACCTACCTCAAAAGGCTATTTTAAGATCAAATGACTATGAACCTGAAATCACTTTGATAAATTACTACACATAATTCTTTTTTAAGTGCCACCTTCTCTGGGAGATGCTCTCCATAAATGCTTGAGTTAGGGTTAAATGCTCCGTAGGTGGTGTTTGTATAGTACAATATCACGCTCACATCTCTAGGTCAGCAATTAGTCCATTCTGCTCCTTACTATAGCTTCTGACTTCCTTTAAGTTACAAACAATGCTATATAGTAATAGTTGTTGTTAATCAAACCTCTATTATGCACTGGGTGTTGTGCTGAGCACATTATAGTCATTCTCACTCAATCCTTATTTGTCGTAGTTAAGATAGCATCATGTTCTTTTATTTTACAGATGAAGAAACTCAGGCTCAGAGAGGTTCAGATGCTTGCTGTAGGCCACACAGCCTCTAAGGCAGAGGTCAGAAAGCCCACATTTTTTTCTACAGCTCCCTCCTGGAACTTTCAAGATACTACGACATTCAGCATAGCAGTTCACAAAACCCTAGGATTGACCTGAAGCTCTTACCGAGGTGAGCAGCTTGGTAAGCACAAGGCCTTCATGGCTCCAGACCCTGACACATTCCTCATCCATCAAGGGGCTCAGTGTGGCATTTCCCACTCCCTCTTCCGAGCAGGATATGGGTGGCTGGCTGGAGGGCAGGATTCCTGGGCCAGCACTAAAATACAGACAGGTTCCTGGTGTCCTTTCTGTGGTCATCCTGGCTGTGATGAGGACTAGCTTCTCTGCAGAAGACCCTGTGAGAGACACAGGAGATGGAATAAAAGAAGAGTGGGGACAGGAGCCATCTATCTTCAGACCTCTGTTTACTTCTAAGACTTCTCGTAACACCAGGCATTGGTTCTACTAAAAAACACACTCCGTCTACTACACCATTTATATCACTGAGGAAGGAAAACAGTCTTGTATCTATAAGAACACAAATCAAAGGAAATTAGCTTACAATCAATAGAACAATCATACCAACACTCACAATGTTGCAGTGAGTAAGGCAGATACACACTGTGTCATTTTATATAAACTTACTTGTCTTTTTGAAAACCTAACTTTTTTTTTCTTTTCTTTTTTTTGGTACCAGGATCAAACTCATGACCTTGTGCTTGCCAGGCAGGCACTTAAGCCACTGAGCTAAATCCCTGGCCCACTTACTTGTCTTTTTGAAAAAAGCAGTTTTCTAATAGGTCCCAAAATCTATTAAAAGGTTTACACCTTATTATAAACTGTAGGGAAAGGATGATCTGTTCAAAAATGGCCTTGGAGTAATTTCTATGTGGGGAAAAAATATAAAGTTAGATCTCACAATATAAAATGAAATTTTAAAATGAGCATGGTGGCACACTTCCATAATCCTGGCACCCAGGTGGCTGAGGCAGGATTGCCATGACTTTGAGGCCAGCCTGAACTGCATAGTGAGACCTTGTCTCAAAAAAAGACATACATACAGACATACATGAATGAATGAGCCAGGCATAATCCAAGCACTTGGCAGGATAAGGCAGGAAGATCACTGCAAGTTCAAGGCTAACCTGAACTACATAGTGAAACTCTGTCTTAAAAAAGACCAAAAATACATACATACATACATACATACATACATACATAACAGAGAGAAAGAGAAAATTGAGCAGAGGATACAAATAGGTGATCTACAGATGACACGAGAAGAGTCCAGTAAACCCTTAAAAAGAGGCCTCACTAGCAAGCAGAAGGAAGTAAATAATTAGGTAATTCCTTTGCTCATTAAATTGGTAAAAATTTTAAACAATACAGTTGGCACTCTCAGTTTTAGATGACAATTTGGCTGTCATGATTTTAAATGTGTACAGAAGAGGGACTGAAAGAATGCCACCAAAGTAGAATTCTTATACTTACTTTTTGTAAGTCTGAGTCTACAACAAAATTAATTTCTACCAGAATAATTTTTAACTAATTTTATTGGTATACTTTTGACATACATAATGATCACATTCATCATAGGGAATTTTTACTTCTAAAGTATAGTTTTTTTAAAAAGGCCCATACTCTTTGGTTCGGTAATATCACTTGTAGAAATTAACCCTGTACGCATGGTGGCACACGCCTGTAATTCCAACACTCAGGAGGCTGAGGCAGAACCACCATGAGTTCCATGCCAGCCTGGGATATATAGTGAGCCCAATGACACTCTGAACTACATCGTGAGACCTCGCCTCAAAAAACAAACAAACAAAAAGAAATTAATCCTAAAGCCAGGTGTGGTGACACATACCTATAATCACAGCTACCTGGGAAGCTAAAGCAAGAGGATAGAATTTTTGAGTCCAGCATATGCAACTCAGTGATACCCTGTCTCAAAATAAAATAAAAAGGTGTGGGGACATAGCTAGGTGGTAAAGTGCTTGCCTAGTATGCACAAGGCCCTGGGTTCAGTCTAATATATGAAGGAGGGAGGGGAAATTAATCCTAAACAAAGGATTAAAGAGAAAAATGCAAAATACCCCAAGCTACTTACTGTGATCTTAACAAAAATATTAAAAATTAGGAAACAGCCAGGCATGGTGGTGCATGCCTGTAATTCCAGCACCTGGGAAATTTGAGGCAAGAGGATCACCACCAAGTTCAAGGCCAGCCTGGGCTACATAGTGAGTCCAAGACTAACCTGAACTACACAGTGAGACCCAGTCTCAAAAAACAAAATAAAACAAAACAAAAAAATTAGGAAACAATAGAGATGTTTACTAAAGAAAACATTAACAAACACATAATGGCATAACCACTTAAAAGACTGATTTATAATCATTAAAAAATAATGTTGAAGACCATTTGAATATAGAAAAGTTTTTTTTTTTTTTTTCTTTTGTCTTTGTGAAACAGGGTCTCACTAGCACTTCAGGCTGGCCTTGAAATCACTTTGTAGCCCAGGCTGGTCTTGGACTCATGGCAATCTTCCTGGCTCAGCCTCTCCAGTGCTGGGATTATAGGCATGAGCCACCATGCCCAGCTGAGAAAGTATTTCTGTATAAGAGAAAAGGAGAGAAACTGGGTATGGTAGCACATGCCTGTAATCTCAACACTCAGGAGGGTGAGGCAAGAGGATCACTATGTGTTTGAGGCCAACCTGGGGGTACATAATGAGTTTAAGGCCAACCTGAATTACACAGTGAGATCTTATTTCAAAAAACCAAAACCAGACAGAGAGAGAAAAAGAGAGAGAGAGAGGCACAGACAAAAAGACAGAGAGACAGAGACAGACAGAAATACAAATCAGTATATATGCCATAATTACAAATGAAAAACATGTATGTAAAATTGTATACAATTTCTCCCTTTCTTTTCCATTGCCTAGTTTCCAAGCCTTGTTAATCTGACTCCTCCTAATGTCTCTCTCTTATCACACCAGAGTTATAGTTGTAGCTCAGCTTTTCTCAACATTATTTTCTGTTTTAGGGGAGACTACTGGAGATTGAATCTACAGCCTTTGCAGTGTGGCACATCCCCAGCTGTTTTACTTTTTTTTTTTTTTTTTTTTTGAGATAGGATGTCACTAAGTCATGAATTTGTTCAGGCTGGCTGGGCTTTAAATTGTGATCCTCCTACCTCAGCCTGCCTTGTGCTGGGGATATAGGCATGCGCCACCACACTCAACTTCATCATCTTTTTATTGCAGTCAGCTCCTAACTGGCCTCCTGTGTTTGTACACACTACCGCCAAGATGTCAGACAACAGGGTACAATCCTTTATAGTTTTTCAGTTTTTGAGACAGTCTCACTATGTAGCCCAGGTTGGCCTCCAACTTGCTCCAGTCTTCCTGTCTCATCCTCCTGAGAGCTGGGATTTCAGCAGTGTGCTACTAGGCCTGGTCAGAGTGTGACCTTTTAAAACAGAACAAGAAGAACAACAAAAAAGTCCTAGCACTTTCCTGATTAAAACTGTTGCCTTTGCCCAACACAGTAGATAAAGTCTGACTACTTTGGTTTGCAACAAGATCTTTCCTGGGTTTCTACTTTCTCTTTGGGATCTATTCTACTACTCATTTAAAAACCCCTTCCCCTGCATGTACTAGCCACACAGAATCCCTGCAAGTTCCTAAACCGGTTGCCATTGTGGCACCTGTCTGCATGCTTTATTGTTGCTGTGCCCTGTGACTGGGAGTTTTACAAGGGGAAGCACTCCTCAAGCCTCAGCTTCCACACTGAAAGGAAAGTCTTTCTCCACTGTGCTTCACCGGCCTGTGAGTTTCCCTACTATATAAGATATTCTACTTCACACACTGAAAGGTACTTACTTTCACTCCTATCTGTATGCTGCTTAGATTGTGAGCAGTATGAGAGGATGGCTCAGATTTTACAGATCTCTGTATTCCACAGGTCTGCTACATTGTAAGTGCTCAATAACTGTTGCATGGACAAGGTAATTACTGATGTTTCTTTTCCCCCTAAGTAGAAACTTTGTTGTTAACTTTGTTTCTAACCATTATAAAAAGAATAAGGCTTTTGTTATGTACATGTACTCATTCTGAATGTAACCATTATGTATTGCAAACATGTAGTGATAAAAAAAAAAATACTAGAGCTTCTTTGTAGAAGCAGAAATCAATGACCCAATCCTAACTCTTGGAAATTTAAGGAATCTGGAATACTCAACATACTCTTGAGAAAGAAGAACAAACTCAGAGGACTCACATTTCCTGATTTTAAAACTCACTAAAGAGGGACAATAATCAAGAGTGTGGTACTAGCGTAAGGACAAACATAGATCCATGGAACACAAATGACAGCCCACAAATAAACCACACATCTATGATCAATTGATTTGCAAAGGGTGCTAAGACAATTCAGTGGAAGGAAACAGTCTTTTCTAAGAAAGTAAACTAGATTCATTAATATTCAAAATTTGTATGTCTGAAAGGATAACCATCAACAAAGTAAAAGGACAACCCACCAAAGGGGAGAAAAGATCTTCCAACTATAAATCAGGTAAAGGACTTGCATCTAGAATATATAAAGAGCTCTTACAACTCAATAATTACAACACAGTGCCAGGTATGATTGTGCACATCTGTAATCCCAGCTACATGGTACAATACTTTTGGAGGCTGAGCAGGAGGACTGAAAGTTTAAACCCGGCCTAGGCAATTTAGCAATTTAGCAACATTTTGTCTCAAAATAAAAAAAATAAAAAGGGAAATAGTTCAGTGTTAAGACCCTGCATTCACTCTCCAGTACTGCAAAACAAACAAAAAACTAACAAGTGGAAACAACCCAAATGTTGAATAATGAACAAGTAAATAAAAATGTGGAATATTCACATAAGCCCGGCACAATAGCACATGCCTATCGACCCAGTTCCTCAGGAGGCTGAAGCAAGAGGATGCCAAGTTCAAGGCCAGCCTGGGCAACTTAGCAAGACCTTGACTCTAAATAAAAAGGGCTTGGACCAGGAATACAGCTCAGCAGCAGAAGCACCTGCTTGGCAAGTGCAAGGTCCTGAGTTTGACCAGTACCAAAAGGAAAAAACAAAACAAAACAAAAAAAGGGGCTGGCCATGTAGTTCAGTGACAGAGCACTTGCCTAGCATAGATTCAATCCCTATACCACTAAAAAACAAACAAAAAAGATACTCCTTTAGGGAGTGGGGATTTAGCTCAGTGACTTAAACGCTTGCTTGGTAAGCACGAGGTCATGAGTTCAATCCCTGGTTCCACTGGCCTTAGATCTACTTTCATCTTGTCTCAACTCAGCCCATGCCCTATTAAAACCATTTCATTATGAACTGATGAATGAAAGGAAAACCAACACTAAGTTAAAAAAAAAAAGATGGCACTTTAATTAAACAGAATAGGCTAGGGGTAGTGGCAATGGCCTGTGCTCCCAGCACTTGGGAGGCTGAGATAGGAGGATGACTACAAGTCCACGGCCAGCCTGGGCTACATAGTGATTTCAAACCTAGCTTGGACTATTTTGGGACAGAGTCTCAACACTCTGCCAAATAAATAAATAAAAGAGAACATCTACGATATCCCTGAGGAAAAAGAGGGTGCCTCTAAGAGGCAATGGCTTATTAAAGATGAGAAAGAACCCAGAGTCAAACCTAGCTCACCTCATCAAACTGCCAAGGAGAGGAGTAAAGAACTTGAGAACAGGAAGGGGGTGGAGAAAATATACAGAAACTACACAGTGGCACAAGCACCTGCCTGGCAAGCAAAATGACCTGAGTTCGATTCCTGGTACCCCTCCCCCCAAAACCTACACTGTGGGCATGTCCACTGAAAATATCTAGTTCTTATTATAGCAGAAGTGACTAAGGCACAGGGATGTGCCCTAGGTGACCAAGTGGCAAGGTCAGAGGCTGATGCTGGACTCCCAGTCCTCCCTGATCTCACCTTTCAATCCCATTTGACTACCTGGAATCTTGGCTTGGAATGTTTTAGTCTTGTTCCTGTCTGGACCATCTTCAAATTTCAAGGTGGTCAGCAACCCCACGATGTGAGACCCTTGAGACTTCTCTGTGATTGTCCCATTCACAGGGCACAAGGTCAGCTGGCCAAAAGACCTCAAGAAGGAGACCCAGTCCTGCGTGCAAAAGGAGGATGGGAGAGAGCTGAGATCAAGGCATGTCAGGGGCAGGGTTCCACAGGAAGCATGAGCAGGAGGGCACTTACCTGAGGGATGTCAGGGCTGCGCAGACCAGTCCTGTGGGTGAGGAGGAAGCCTCCCAGGCCCAGGCCTGAGAGGCCAAGGAGCAGCAAGATCAGATTGGCACAGACCAGAGGTGGGTGGTGGGCCAGACAGAGATGCAAGTTGTGCCAGGCCTGGCAGCAGCCCATGAGGAGCAGAGGGGTCTGGGCCTTCTCGGAAAGCCTGCTGGAAGACAGCGAGGGAAGACTGGACGAGCGCCTGTTGGTCAGAAGACACTCCTCCATGTTAAGCAAAATGGGCAAAAGCTCAGGGAAGACAAGGGACTTGCCCGAGGTACGCTGGCATTTAGTGGCAGAGCTCAGACAAGAACCCAAGGTTCTTGACTTCCAAAGTTCATCTCCCTGTACTACTAGGTAAATATTTGTTGTATTTCATTTCTGAAATAACCTGGGGGAAGCAAAACACAGCATTCTGTGCTCCAACAAGGAAACTGAAAGGGAGAATTCTCTGCCTGACAAAGAGAAAGCTGCACAAAGAAAGTGTCTCAGTAGGACTCCACTTTGGAAAGACAAGGCTAAATAGGTCGGAATCCCTTGCTACTAATTAGCACGCGAGAACAAGTCAGTTAACTGCTGTGAGCTTAGGCATCTGTGAAATGGGAGTTCTCAGAACACCAAGTCATGAGTATTACACGTGGTCCACAGCTGTCGGCATGGTACCTGGCTACGCAGGAACTCAACAGATGTCATTTCCTTTCTCTTGCTCATAGCGATCCTCAAAACCAGAAGGAGAAAAACACTGGGGTAAACTGAAGTTCTGGGACCTTAACACAGAAGTGATCTAACCGCGGTCTGAAACCTGCCTCCTGCTTCCCAGGAGAGTACTCTATCCCATGCAAGAAGCGACAGCTTGACGAAAAAGAACATCTGGAAGGCGAGAGACAAACAGATGGGATTGGGAGGGAGACAGGAGCCACGGAAATGCCCAGCCTTTGCCCTGCCTCCGGTGCTGGGATTTCTGGAAGGGCAAACACAGGAGAGGGAAGGGCCGAGCCTAGTGTCAGCAGCGGGTGGTGCACCTGGGTCTCCTCCCCTCCCCGAAGCCCCCTCCGGAAGGACCGCGACACCCGCATCCCTTCCCGATCTGGCGGCTCCCGGCGGCCGGCCGGCCGCTCCCTCTCACCGCTCGGAGCCGGGCGGAGGCCCCAGCGACGTCACGCGAGGAGCCGCGAGGGGCGGGGTCCCGCCGCGAGCTCCGCTCTGCCCCGCCCCCCCCCCCCCCGCACTTCGGTGCTCGCATGCGCACTGGCTGTGGCGCTGCTGGGCGCCCAGGCGGGGGCGTACCAAGAGGTAAGCAGCCGGGGGGCAGGAGAGGCGGGGCCCACGCTGTGCTGGCAAGGGGCGCGGAGCGCGGCGCGAGGTTAGTGTTGGGGGCGTGGCAGGACGCCCAGACGCCTCCCCAGCGAGACCCGGGGCGGGGGTTGGGTGGGAATCTCTTGGCGGGCATTTTCCTGTGGCTCGTCCTTCACCCGCGCTGGTAGCACGGCCCGGCCATGCTCAGGTTCCGGGGAAGGACTTGGGTCCCCTGGGTCGGGTAGGGCGCACACTTGAGGACTGTGCTCTTCCGGACTGTGAGAGGTGTTTGGGCTGTGTCCGCAAAACGTTTATTGTCTACTTTGTGCGTGGCCCCTGGCTTTAAGCAGTTCCTTAATGCGTAGGAGCTTGGAGCTGCCAAGATGCTCTACAGAGAACACCTAACTTCACTTCTGATCTTACTGAAATAGCATGACACGTGAGGCCGGAAACTCTGGTTTCGAGTCCTGACTGTGCCCCAGCAAAAATCATAACTCTGCTGTCCTGGCTAGTAAGATCGACTCCCTGATAAAGGCAGAAGCAGTTCCACGAGAAGCTTACGCGACAACATGTGGGAAAATAGGAGCATGCAGCGACACTGAATACTATTCAAAACAGAATCTGAGTTTTAACTCAACGGTGGCTTCTTTAAAGCAGAGACGTCATGTTAGTACCACTATCTGCAAAAGTTTATGGCACAAAACCTTGACACATCCTAGTCAAACGATTTTTGCCAAGGATGTGACGACCACTCTGAGGAAAAAGACTTTTTTCCCCCCTGTGCACCAAATGACGCAACAAAGCCAGACATGGTGGCGCACAGCTGCAATCCCAGCACTCCGGAGGGTGAGGCAGGAGGATTTCCATGAGCTTGAGGCCAGCCTGGGCCACATAATGAGTTCTAGACCATCCTGAACATAGCGAGACCCTGTCTCAAAAAAAAAAAAAAACAAAAACAAAAGACACAATAGCGTGAAAAGACAGCCCACAGGATGGGAGGGAATATTTGAAAATCAAGTGTGACAGGGGTTTAATATCTGGAACATATAATGAACTCAATGACAACAAAACATAAGCTATCCAATCAAAAGTAGGCAAGGGACATTTCTCCCAAAAGGATATACAATGACCAACAACCACAGGAAAAGATGGCCAACATTACTAATCATTATGAAAATGCAAATCGAAATGAGGTTCTGTCTCATACTCATTAGGATGGCTATGATCAAGAAGAGAAAATAAGTACTGATAAATGTGGATAAATTGGAAGTCTTCCATGCTTTGGGGGTTAATGTAAAATGATTCAGTTACTATAGCAAATAGTACAATAATTCCTAAAAATGTTAAATATAGAAATACATATGATCCAGTAATTTTACTTCTGGGATATACCCAAGAGAATTGAAAGCAGGGTGTCAAAAAGCGATTTCTACATCCATATTGATAGCAGCACTATTCACAAGTGACAAAGGGAGCCGGGCATGGTGATGCACAGCTGTAATCCAGCACTCATGAGGCTGAGGCAGGAGAACAGCTGCAAGTTCCAGGCCAGCCTGAATGACACCTAGTGAGACTCTGTCTCAAAAACAAAATAAAAAACAAGTGGCAAAGTAATAACCTCCCATTAAGTGTCCATTGACAGATCATTTTTGGTTGTGTTTTCTGTGTTTTTTTGTTTTTTGAGACAAGGTCTCACTATGCAGTTCAGGCAGGCCTTGAACTCACAGAAATCTTCTGCCTCAGCCTCCAAAATTCTGGGACTACATGCCTGCACCACTATGCCCAGCTAGAATTTCCTTGTTTGTCTTCGTCTTCGTCTTTGTCTTCATCTTCATCTTCTTTTTTTGGTACTGGGAATCAAATTTAGGGCCTGTGCTTATCAGGCAAGCACTGTGCCACTGAGCTATATCCCCAGCCCAAATTTCCTTACTTTTTAAAGGTTGAGTAATATTCCATCATATGTTGTGTGTTCTTTATTTTCTTTAAAACATTTATCTAGCCAGGTATGGCCTGAGAGTTTGAGGCCTGTCTGGTCTACATAGTGAGTTCAAGGCCAGCCTAAACTACATGAGAAGACCCTGTCTCAACAAACAAAAATATAAAAAGGCAGTTTTATTACTTACATGCATTGACTGTATTATATATTTTATGTGTAAAGCCAGAGTAATTCTTATCCACTCATTGTGGCCCAAGAGAGCCAAAAGTTTGGATACCCATGGTTTATGGGTACCGAGTTTTAATTCTGCAAGATGAAAATGTTCTGGAAATGGATGTTTGCATGTCGACCACCAACAAGGTGAATATACTTAATACTACTGAACAGTACACTGAAAATGGCAAAGATGGTAATGTTATGTGTGTTTTATTACAATTAAAAATAATGTTGAAGAAACCATTGGGGAAAAGATTTCTCATATAGTCTCCTAGGCAACAAAATAAGACCTACAAGCAAAAAGTTTTTTAGCGGGTAAGTTTCTCTGTGAATTTAGCCAATTTTTGGCCAATTTTAGGCTAGTTATGGTGGTGCACGCCTGTAATCCCAGCACTCAGAAGATTGAGGCAGGAAAACCACTGCAAGTTCAAGGCCAGTCTAGGCTACAAAGTTAGTTCAAATCCAGCCTGAACTGCGTAGTGAAACCCTGTCTAAACAAGGACAAAAAAATAAAGTTTGGAACACATCTGCTTAAACATTTAAGCAAGTTAAACCCCCCCCAAAATTGTGGTGGTCCATGCCTTAAATCCCACCACTCTGGGAGACTGAGGCAGGAGGATTACAAATTTGAGCCCAGCCAATTTAGTGAGTTAGTGAGACCCTGTCTCAAACAAAACAAAACAAAACAAAAACAATAACAACAACAAAAACCTAAAATCAAGTTTTAAATGGCTGTTAACAATTTTTAAATGGCTGCTAAAATGCAAAATTACTATCAATGAAGCAAAACCTTTATCAATGCTTTTTAAAGTCACATCCAATTTCTAGAGTGAAATAAGGCATGAAAGGGCCTAGGGTAATGCTGCTACAACAAATGTGAATATTTCCTCCCTCTTCTTGTTTTGCAGAGTAGGCACGCATATTTGTATAGCAATTCTCATAAAGGGTCACAGCTGCCATTTACTTAGGCAAACCAAGCAATTCTATGAACCAATAGAGGCAAACCAGTTAGAGCAAGGAACTTCCCAAATTCCTGAGAATCGTGGTAAATAGATGTGAACAAACGTCTTACAGGGAAAAAAGAAAAAGCATGCGTGAGGGGGAAACAGAACATAAAATTAATTGTGCACTTTAGTACTCCAACGTACACTGACATTTTAAAAATAATCCACTCAGAGGCTCTCAAGGTGGATGTTGCTGTGGAAACGGCTCCTTAGACAGCCTAAATAATTCAACCAAGGTCACATGGATGGTAGGTGGCAGAAGCAGGGTTATGATTCAAGCCTAACACAGCCCAAAATCAGAAAGAAAAGAGAAAATCAGAAAGCCAGTTGAGAATCAATTCCATTTCCCTGAAAGAAATGGAGGGAGAGTTCCTTCCGTAGCAATAAATCCCTCTTAAAGCTTTGGCCTAGCTAAAGCTTTGTGCAAAAATCTGATTTTCTCCTAGATTATTGAGTCAAACCTTTTTTGGCTTACCAACCCCTATGCAAGTCTGATGAAAGCTTTTTATTCAGTTATTTGTTCATTTGATATACATCTGTTGATTGCCAGGCTGTGTTTGGTGAACAAACTATTTATGATCCTTGGCCTCCTAAAACTACATTCTGACTATGGACTCTCTCTAGAAAAATGCATGTTCAGCTGGGTATGGTAACACATGCTTGTAACCCTAGATACTTGGGCAGGAAGCAGAGGCAGGAAGATCACAAGTTTGAAGCCAGCCTGGACAATTTAGTGAGACCCTATCTCAAAATAAAAAAGGCTGGGAATGTAGCTCAGTGGTAGAGCACTTGTTTACAATGCATGAGGCCCTGGCTTCAGTCTCTAATACCACACACCCACACACACACACACACACACACACACACACACACTCAGAAGGAAAAAAAGAGAAACATGTTTATTCAATTAAACTTTTATATGCAATTTCAGTCACTGGACCCTCCATTCTCTTGGAATCCCTACTTCAGCAGAACCCAGCATAGATATTAAATGTCCACATCTATTTTTTTCTTTTATTTAAAGAAAAAAAAAACAGGAAAAAGGTAGAAATATTACAGAATTTCAAGAAAAAAAGATAAACAGTAAGAAATCACTAGTTGATACATTACATATTGTTCTTTTAGAAATAGTTATTCAAGTTACAGAATTAAAGCACACCAAGTGGACACTAAAGCAGTGAGAGTGCAAACAGATCTGTTCAACAATCCAACAAGAACCTAGAAATATGGTTATCGATCCCACACACCTAAACATACATGCAGCTATATCTTTTATAGTGCTACCTATTTCCTCTTTTTTAATAATAGCATTTATACATTTTTAAAATTTTATTTAAAGAGAAGAAAAAAAGCAAAACAGAAAAAAGAGTAGCAGCAATACAGAATTCTAAAAGAAAGAAAGAAAAAGGAGAATGAGAAAAAGCCCACTAAGAAATCAGTAATTTATAAATTACGTGCTGTCATCCTGGATGTAGTTGTTCAAGTAAAAATATGGAACACTTCATGAATTTACGTGTCATCCTTGTGCAGGGGCCATGCTAATCTTCTCTGTATCGTTCCAATTTTAGTATATGTGCTGCTGAAGCGAGCACTCCACATCTATTTCTGAGGTTCTATTTTATTTTATTTTATTTTATTTTATTTTATTTTTTGTGGTACTGGAGATTGAACCCATGGCCTTTGCACTGAGCTATATCTCCAGCCCTTTTTATTTTTAGACAAAGTCTTGTTAAGTCACTAATTTGCCCAGGATGGGTTCAAACTTGTGATCTTCTTGCCTTAGCCTCTTAGAGTGCTGGGATTACAAGTCTGTACCACTACAACCAGCTTACACTAGTTTAATTTTAAATGCCAAGCATTTAGTTAGGTACTGAGGGAAACCATATTTTCTACTACTGATGTGTTAATAGACGTATGCCATGTATAATGATCAGATCAGGATAGCTGGTATGTTTTTTTACCTCATGTATATCATTTCTTGGGGAATGTTCAAAACCTTGTCTACTAGGCATCTTGAAATATACAACTAAGGGGCTGGGATTTAGCTCAGCAGCATAAGTGCCTGCCTTGCAGGTGTGCAGTTGTGAGTTTGAGCCCTGGTACCAAAAAAAAAAAAAAAAAAAAACTAATTATTGTCAACCATAGTTATCCTACTGTGTTACAGAACATTAGAAGTTATTTATCTTACCTAGCGTACCTCATTAAGCATGCAGTCTCCACCTCACTCTCCCCAACGCTTGCCAGGCTGGGTGCCTGCCCTCCATTCTAGCCTCTTCTTGAGATCAGTGTTTCAGCTTCCTCCCGTGTGTGAGAAGGTAGAGTGTCTAGCTTTTGCATCTGAGCTATTCCACTTAGCATGTCTTCCAGTCCCATTCCTGTTTCTGCAAATGACAGTTGTGATATCAGATACTTGGTCACAGTGACAAGAAGCTGACCAATGCAATATTGTTTTAAATCTGGTTACCTGTGAACACTTGGATTGTTTTCACACTTAAGTTATTGTTAATTATGTTGCTATGTACATTGGTCTATAAGCATCTGCTTCAGCCCCTGTTTTCAATTTTTTGGGGCAAATGCCTAGGAGTAGAACTGCATTGTCATATAGTAAGTCTAAGTTTGGCTTTTTAAGAAACTGCCAAACCCTTTTTTTCAAAATAGCAGCACCATTTTACATTTCTATCAGCAAAGGACAAAAGTTTCAGTTTCTACATACCTCTACTGACCTTTGTGATATAGCCATCCTAGAGCACTGGGAGTGGCATCTCCTTGAGTGTTTGCTTTTCAGTTCCTTAATGACTAATGGTGTGGGACACTTTTTGTGTAGCCACGCTTCAGACATCTTCTTTGAAGAAATGTCTATTTCTGTCTTTGAAGAGATGTTTACCTCCTGTGCCCATTTTTGTATTGGGTTATTTGTGATTGTGTTGCCAAGTTATAGGGGTGCTTTTTATATTAACTATGAATTAGTTCCTTATAAAATGTGTAATTTGCAAATATTTTCTCCCATTCTATGAGTTGCTTTATTTTACTTATTTATTTATTTTTGTATCGGGAATTGAACTCACAACGCCATGCTTGCTAGGAAGGCACTGTGCCACTGAGCTATATCCTTAGCCCAAGTTGTCTTTTTCTTAGGTATGGTATTTTACTTCGTGATGCTAAGGTAAAAGGCATGGTTTTCTTAATTTTTTTTTTCTGGATTTCTCGCTCTTTTAGTGTTTTTAGATACTAAATATATTTTTCAGGGGTTATGTCATTTACATCTCAAGTGAAGACTCCATGAGAAATCTATTTATTATTACCATTTGCATTTCATAGATGAAGTGAGAAAAATTTGCAAGTCATACATCTAGTAAGTAGCAAAGCCTGTAATCCCAGCTACTCAGAAAACAGAGGCAGAAGGATTCCAAATTCAAACTCAGCCTGGGCAATTCATAGGATCTCCACCAGTTCAAGGCCAATCTGGGCTACCTAGTCAGCTCAAGGTCAGCCTGAGCTAAAAACCAAGACCTTGTCTCAAAAAATACAAACAAACAAAATCAAGCAAACAATAACAAACCAAAAGAAAGAAAGAAAGAAAGAAAGAAAGAAAGAAAGAAAGAAAGAAAGAAAGAAAGAAAGAAAAAGAAATCATAACCAATCCTAGCACCTGAGAGGCTGAGGCAGGAAGATCATGAGTTTGAGGCCAGTATGAGCTACATAAGAATACCCTGTCTCAAAAAAAGAAAAACAAAATACTAACAACAATAAAAGCTCATAACACTTTCTACTTTGGTTTCTTTATTTTTTTTTTTTTAATAGGAGAGACTTTGAAATTGTGTACTCTCCTGCTTTTTTTTTGTACTGGGAATTAAACTCAGGACCTTGCACTTACCAGGCAGGTGCTTATGCCACTGAGCTATATCCCCAGCCCTACTCTTGGTTTCTTTCTTTCTTTTTTCTTTTTTTTTTTTTTTTTTTTTGGTGCCAGGGATTGAACTCACAACCTCGTGTTTGCCAAGCAGGTGCTTATGCCGTTGAGCTAAACCTCTGGCTCTACTCTTGGTTTCTTATAGGCACTTGACTTAGTATGTTCAATATGGAGCTAATGAGTGACAGTGCAAAAGACAGAGAGGGACCTCTGACAGTCTGTTCCTTCCCAGCACTGGCAAAAATAGTCCAAATCAACATCTCAGAACTCTGGAAGATAGTCAAAGGTTTACAGTATCTAAGGAGAAATTATCTGAATAAGAGAAAAATTATAGACTCAGCACAAGAGAGCTTTGTAGTGTTTGGAACTAAGCCCCGTCCTTCGCCTCTTTAGAACAATGTGGGCTTGAAGACAGCAGCCCATGCTCAGCCCGCATTCCTAGTGCAAGTACCTGGTTCCAGCCATGGCAAAGCAGATCTCTCCCCCCAGCTCTTACAGTTCACTTGTGGATTCCCTGCAAGTCAGTGTGAGGGGACTGTGCTTATGTCATCTAATCCAAGTACTTACAGGACAAGGAAGCAGCTCCATAAAGCCAAATGAACAAGTCACTGCAGGGGTGGGGTGGGGGTAGGGTGGGAGGTGGAAATGACAGCAGCAGACACAGCAAAAGCCAGAGGAAGAGTTGGGGAGTGGGAATCTTGAATACTAGGGCTTAATCCCAGGAACATGCTGGATCCAAGGCAGGATGGATGCTCAGAAAATACTTGACCATAAGCTTTCACTTCTAGCTGGTCTTTAGGGTCAGCACAAGCAGGATCTGGAGGCTAAGCAGAGTTGTAATTGTCTGGTTCCAGGTGGAGCAGTGCCCCCAACAGAGGCAGTTTGGAAAGGCCTGGAGTCTCCTCTCTTCTTTCCTCTTCTCTTTTCTCCTCCCTTTCTTGGCCTTTCCTCCCTTTCATCTATCCCTCTTAACTCTATCTCTTCTTCATATTATAATATTCACAATGCTTTATTTTCAGGGAATCATAGGAAGCAAACAGAGAATGAATAAGACATTCACAGGAAAAAATAAACAGTATGTACCCAAGGAAGCACAGATATTGGGTTTATTTTATTTTATTTAGATGTTGGGTTTATTAGACCAAAGACTTGAATTGTTTTTAATATGCTCAAAAAGCTAAAGGAAGTCATAAAGAGGTGACAGAAACCAGGAGAACAATGTTCCAGCAAGTGTAGGATGTCAGTAGAAAGAAATTACTAAAAGAACTGTGGTGGCTGGATATGGTGGTATACACCTGTAATCCCAGCACTTAGGAGGCTGAGGCAGGACAATCCCAATGAGTTTGAGGCCAACTTAGGCTACATAGTGAGTGTGAGGCCAGCCTGAATTGCAGAGTGACACCCTGCCTCAAAAACAAACAAACAAACAACCGTGATAAACAGTGCTTCCTTTGTGTGTGACATCTTGGTGAGGCCGCAGCAGTTGCTGCTGCTCTGTGAGCTGAGACACTGCTCAAGGATGACAAGGGAAAGAAAGATGCCAGAAAGTTGACCAAGAAAGACAAAGACCAGTAAACAAACCTGGGGGCAAGGCCAAGAAGAACCGGTCCAAATACAGTGTTTAGAACATTCTCAACAATTTGGTTTTGTGGTGTTTTGTTTTGTTTTGTTTTGTTTAGAGGCAAGGTCTGGCTCTTTGAACTCTCTATGTAGCCCAGGCTGGACTTGAACTCACAGTGCTCCTCTTGTCTCAGTCTCCTGAGTGCTGTGATTACAGGTGTGTGCCACCACACCTGGCTACCTGATTTTATTTGATAAAGTTACTTATGCCAACTCTGTGAGAAAGTTCCCAACTCTAAATTTGAAACCTTGTTGGAGTCTCTGACAGGTTGAAACACATGGGTCACTGGTCTGGGGCAGCTCTGCAGGAGCTCCTTAGTAAAGGACTTTGCAAGCTGATTTCAAAGAGCAGAGCTCGAATTATTTAGGTCAGAGATACCAAGGTGGGAGATGCTCCACTTGCTAGCATATGAACAGGTTCAACCAGCTGTATACTTGGAAAAATAAAACTTTGTTATTAAATAATCTTTAAAGGTCCAAATAGAGTCAGGTATGATGGGTATGCCTGACATTCCAGCAGCATGGGAGGCTGAGACAGGAGAACTGTAAGTTTAAGCCCACTCTGGGGAAACTGAGTAAGATCCTGTCTCAAAAGAAAAAAAAAAGACAGAAAAGAAAAAATCTGGAGATGTAACTCAGTACAAAGGCCCTGGGTTCAATCCCTAGTACATTAAAAAAAAGAAAAGAAACTTTCCAACTGAAAAGTACAATAACTAATATTTTGAATATAGACGAGATTCATTTTAATCAGTTATGGTAAGTTACATAGATATGGACATGACTGTCAAGTAGTATGATGGCCCGGCTTGCCTTGAACTCTTGTTTCAAGAGATCTAACTCCTGGGCTGGGGATTTAGCTCAGCAGCTTAAGCTCCTGCCTCGCAAGCACAAGGTCATGAGTTTGATCCCCAATACCCCCTGCACACAAAAAAAGAGAGATCCAACTTTCTCAGCCTCTTGAGTAGCTGGGACTACAGGCCAGCCCATGCCAATATCTGGCTATAGAAGTTTTTGTAGTTTTGTTTTATTGTTGTTTATAAGTTTTATTTTGAGATTATAAAATAATTTTTTGAGATAGGGTCTCATTATGTAGTTCAGACTATCCTTGAGCTCACTATGGAGCCCAGGCTGGCCTCAAACTTGCAGCAATCCTCTTGCCTCCTTACAGGCCTGTGCCACCATGCCTGAGATTATTTTGAGATAAATTCTTGTTGAATTGCTCAGGTTGCAGTCTTCCTGACTCAGCCACCTGTGTAGCTGGGATTATAATGTATGCCACTGTGCCTAAGAAGAAGGTTTTAACTGCAGACCCCTAGTAGTAGAAGGCACAACCTACCATGCAAAGTGCTACATGAAGAAAGCACTAGGATCAGACATGAGGTGGGGAGGACAGGAGGGAACCATGGTAAGAGCTTCTAGTAGGTTGCATGGGGTGGAATCTGCAGGCTGATATAATAAGCAGGTTTAGGACGGGAAAATTTGAATAATTTCAGCAAGTTCCTGGCATTAAGGACTATCCCTCATTGTCTGGACTACACGGTAATACCTGAGCTCAAAAAAACAAAAACATCAAATAAGAATCAAAATGGATTATAAATAATGGGAAATGGGAAGAAAATATTCAAATGGAAAGAGGAACAAGGAGAGACTAGAAGGAAAAAAATGCAAACAAAGCTTTTATAAATAAGGGGAAGAGAGACTGAAAGAAGGGGAGAGGAATATGGAAAAAAAGAATAAAGATTTATACAGGTATAAATTTCCTATGATGGATGTGATCATTATGTACATCAAAGTATGCCAATTAAATTAATTTTAAAAAAATCAATCAGGGTTGGGCATTTAGCTCAGTGGCATAAGCATGCCTGGCAAGTGCAAGGTTATGAGTTCAATCCCAGGTACAAAAAAAAAATCAGTCAATGAAAGATATAAGACAAACAAAAAGGCAAATAATAAAATGGTTGAAATAAATTCTTCCCAATAATTACTTTAAATGTAAATGGGTTAAAACCTCCAGTTAAAAGGCTGAAATTAGAAAAATGGCTAAGAAGAGAAAACGTGATTCATCAATATGCTGTTTACAAGAATTTCACTTTAGATTCAAAGACACAAGAGGACTTGAAAGTAAAAGGATAGAAAAAGACATGCAATGCAAATTATATCCAAAAGAGAGCAGGAGTGGCTGTGCTGCTACTGAACAATATCAAACAACAGAAACCTTATGTCAACATTGTTATGACAGACAAGAAGGATGCTATATGTTTTTCAAAAGATCAATTCTTTTTTTCTTAAACAAACAAACAAACAAAGAATAAAAACGATGATATAGAATTTCAAAGAGTCAATTTGTCCAGAAGATAAATTATAAACATTTACTTACCTAACAACAGAGCTCCAAATTATATAAAGCAGGAATTGACACAACTGAAGAGAAAAAGAAACATTTCTATAATAATAGTTGGAAATTTCTGTTTTCCACCTTTAATAATGGAAGAAAGAACTACACAGGAGATTAGTAAACAGAGGGCTTTACCAATGCTCTAAACCAATTAGACCTAATAGGCATTTGAGGAACTCCTACCCCAAAGACACATTCTTCTCAAGGGCACTAGGGAAAATCTCCAGCATAGACTATGAAACGGACACAAACAAATACAAAATTTAAAAGACTGGAATCATACAAAGTATCTTTTCCAAACACAATGGAGTGAAATTAGAAATCAATAACAGGACAACAGCAAAAAAGGAAAATTTCACATTGTAGAAATAAAGAGCTTCCAAACCCCTTACTGGGGATTTAACCCAGTATCTTCCCACTGACATACATCCCCAACCTTTTTAAAAATTTTTTTAAAATTTTAATACAAGGTCTCACTGAGTTGCTAAATTGTCCAACCTGGACTTGAAATTGTTGATCCCCTCAACCTCCTGCTGAGATAACGGGTGTGTGCTACCACACCCAATTTGAAATATCATACTTTTTTTTTTTTTTGTATTATCTTCTGTTTTTCGAGACAGGGTCTCGCTATGTAGTTCAGGCTGGCTTTGGACTCACTCAGTAGCCCAGGCTGGCCTCCAACTCACTGCAATCCTGCTTCCTCAGCATCCTGAGTAATGGTATCCCAGGAGTTTGCTGCCACTCCTGACTTGAAATATCATACCCTTAAACAACCAGTGATTCAAAGAAGAAATCATAGAGGTATTAGAAATTACTTTGAGACAAATGAAAGTGAAAAAAGCCACATGCCAAAATTTATGGGATGCCGAAGAAGCAGCACCCAGAGAGAATTTATAGATGTAAACATCTACTAAAAAAGGAAAAATTAAAAACCTAATGTAACATATGAAGGAACTAGAATAAGAGTAAATTATATGCAAATTTAGTAAATTTCAGAGTGGAGGCAAAATAAGCAATAGATGCACAGTAGACAAAGTTTAGCTAGATTGACTAGAAAACAAGGAGTGAGAGAAGATTCAGTGTGCTAGAATCAGAAACAAAGATGAGGACATTATACTGATCTTACAGAAATAAAAAAATAGACAATATGATGAACTTTTATTTGGTACTGGGAGTCGAACTCACGATCATATGCTTGCCAGGCAGGTGCCATTGAGCTATATCCCTGGCAAGAATATAATGAACATTTACACAGGAAAAGTCAGGTAATTTAGATTAAATAAATTTCTGGAAGAAATAAAATCTGAACAGACTTATAGGAAGTAAAAAATGTTCTTTCTTTCTTTCTTTCTTTCTTTCTTTCTTTTTTTCTTTCTTTCTTTCTTTTTGTGGTACTGGGAATTGAACATAGAGCCTTTATAATGAGCCAGGTACCCAGCCCTTTTTATTTTTTTATTTTGAGGCAGATTCTAAATTACCCTCTCTAGTTTAAACTTATGATCTTCCTGCCTCAGCCTCTCAAGTAGTTGTGATGATAAGGATGTACTTGTCATATTGTATCAAGGTTTTTTGGAGGAGGTTGTTTGTTTGTTTCAGACAGGGTCTCACTATATAGTTCAGGCTGGTCTTGAACTCACTGTGCAGCCCCTGCTAGACTTGAATTTATGGCAGTCCTCTTGCCTCAGCCCCCCATGTCCTGAGACTGCAGGTGTGCACTACCATGCCCAGCTTGTAATATCGTATTTGGTAATGATTTATTGGATATAACATCAGAAGCACAGGTAATAAAAATAAATTGAACCTTTTAAAAATGAAAAACTTTAAAACAAACAAACAAACAAAAAACTTTTGTGGGCTGAGGATATAGCTCCAGGGTAAAGCACTTTCCAAGCATGCATGAAATCCAGTGTTCAATCCTTAGCACTACAATAAACAAGCAAGCAATAAATAAAAACTTAAAAACTTTTATAGCTAGGGTATAGCTCAGTGGTGGAGTGCTTAACTAGCATGCATGAGATTGTGGGTTTGATTTCTAGTACCACATATAATCTAATTTAAAACTTTCGTGCTTCAAAAAGAATCAGCAACAGAGTGAAAAGATAACCTACAAAATGGGAGAAATATTTACAAACCTCATGTCTAATAAAGTACTTGTATCCAGAAAATAACAACAACTCTGACAACTCAATAATTTTTTTTTTTTGAGACAGAGCTTGGTATATAGTCCAGGTTAGTCTTGAACTCCTTCATGTAGTCCAGGCTGGCCTCAAACTCATGGCAATTTTCCTGCCTCATCCTCCTCAGGGCTGGAATTACAGGCATGCACCACCATCTCTGACTTGAAAACTCAATCATAAAAAGATAATTACCACAATTTAAAAATGTGTAAAGACTGAATATACATTTCTCCAAGAAAAAAGATACACACACCATCACCAACCACATTAAAAATGCTCTGCATCATTAATCATTAGGGAAACCCAAATCAAAAGCACAGTTAGGACAGACTTCCAGGAAGATGGCAGAGAAGTAAGCAGGAGAGAAAGTCTCCTTGAGCTGTGCTGTCCAGACACTGGGTACCACGAGGAAGAGAAGAAAGAAGGATCTGAAGTGAAAATTGAAGCTCATGGGAGAGTGAAAAGAGAAAATTCAACACAGAAGGAGGAGGTCGAGGATGGCACTTTCTCCCTGAGTCGGGACTCACTGCATGGGAGGAGCAGTTCAAACCAGGGGACACACAGTGACTGCTGGCAACCCAGAGGCCTCCACAGAGAGAAGCACAGGGCAACAGAGCAGTGGATGCTGTGGGTTCACTGGCTGGTGAGTGGCACAGATTCAGGAACCATGAGAGAAGGTGATTAGCCAGGAACCGTCTTGGAGAGGGGCCAGCAGAACTCAAAACTCAGAACAATTGCTGGCTCCATGTAGCAGCTCCCACCTGAGTTCAGTCCTGCAGAAGGCGTGCTAACTGCTGCAGACAAAGCATATCTGGTTCCAGTCTCATAGCCAGAAACCACCTGAACTTGAAGTACAGGTACAGGCTCATTGAGATTATCCACTACTCCCCCTGAAGCTAATGTTGGCTTGCTGGGATAAATTAATATGGATCTAGACTGTCTCCACACATTATCTACCAGTGCAGCAGAGACAATTTCTTTCTCTGTCTCTGTCTCTGTTTTGTTTTTTGTATTTTGGGGGGAGGGTTTTTTTTTTCTTTTCCTTCTTCATTGTTTGTCTTGTTTCTATGAGTGTGACAATGGTTTCTAGTTTTTTGTGGTTGTTGCTCTGTTCTGTCTTTTCTTTTATTTCTTCCTTCTCTCTTTCCCTCCCATCTTCTGCACCAGTTTCCCAAAGTTTGTATATTCCTTCTTTGTCCTCCAGCCTTGCTTCTACTTTCTTCCTCTTCTGTTTCTCTATTTTCCCCCCAGTCCATTTTAAATTTGTCCCCTGAAGGTAAAATTGGCATATTGAGGGCTTATTTATTGCATACAATTTTCTGGTTGGTTTTAAATTTTGTTATATAATTACAAACCTAGCTCATATGGTTATGGGTGGCAAATTAATAGCTACCTCAGCTTATCATTTTCTAGGCTGTGCTTGATGCTGTTGTTGCTGATTATACCGCTTCAGCCAAAGTGACATAATTGTTCTAACCACCTGTTCTTTGTGGTGTCCTAAGATAGAGATTGCCTAAGAGTCATAGAAAATACTGTGGGCCAGTTTCAAAAATCCAGGGGCTGGTCCAAGTGGGCAGCAACTTCTCATCACCAACAAATTAAAAAGGTAGGATCTTGCAACACACTCACCTCCCACAAAAAACAAAAACAAAACAAAACAAAAAACCCCAGCTACAGCTGGAAGACACCTCTGAGAAGTAGTTATTTCCTAAGTGTTCTAAATATTAGTAATAAAGCAACTTACCACATGCAATTTATAAGCATCAACACAGGAATTAAATTTTTTAAGAAACCAGGTTGTCACTGCAGCCGAGTGGATTCATGGGGCTTGTGTCTTCCCCTTGGCTGTGTTGCAGGAAGTCAAAGGTAGGTATGGTGAAGGCTGCCTGACTCTGGAGCTGGGTGGGGTTATCAGGGGGCTGCCCTGGTCTCCTCCCTCCAGCCATCTTGGTGCCATCCCTGAGGTATTCTGGAGTCCCAAAATATCCCACCCTACTGTCCACAGTGAGATGCCCACTCAAGTGGTCCCTAGGTTGTCAGTCCAACAGTTGAGTTCTCTTCCTACTCCAGTCAAAACACCTCTGAAAGGATTATTTCAGAGTGGCAGATGTGGCAATGGGAGTGTGAGACTGGATTTTTCTCCTCCTCTGTTTTAGTTTTCATATCTATTCCTTTTTTCCCTGTTTTCCATGTCTTGTCCAAAGAGGTGGATTTGGTGTTGATCTGAGATTCCAGTATTGACATTTTGGTTCTTCACCATATGAAATTGTGTGCTACTCTCCTATTGTGTGTTTTGTACTGTGTGGAAGATGGATTTGATCTTAGTAGTGAGGTTACAGATTTTGGTGTGTCTCCAGGCACCCAGGGAATTTGGGCATATTCCTAGGTTTTATCCTCCAGAAACTTCTGATAAGATGGTGCATGGACACTTGCAGATCCCAGCTCAGGTGGTTCACATTCAGGTGACCCTGGAATCCTTGATTTTGAGAATCTCTGCTTCAAAAGACAGGAGAAAATGACTTGATAGATGCCCCTGAAATGGGCCTCCATTGGAAAAGCCAGGAATTAGGAAATACTCAACATTCTAGATGCCAGTAGGGCCTTCCTTTGTACTGTAGGAGATAGAGGACTGTTTTACACTTCTCTCTCTCTCTCTCTCTCTCTCTATATATATATATATAGAGAGAGAGAGAGAGAGAGAGAGAGAAAGAGAGAGAGAGAGAGAGAGAGAACCTATATGTCCATATGTGGAAACAAGTGCCTGATTTCAATCAAGCTTAGCAGGCTTTCCCAGTTCAATAAAAAATTTTTTTCAAAAATTAAAAATTTAATTAATGAGAGCCAGCATGGGCAGGGAGTTGCAGCTAGATCTGCCCCTGTGTACTGCTACCACCGTTGGAATTGCTTCCTTCAGGCAGCCAGCACCCACTGGGAGAATCAGACAAACACACTCCTGTGTGCCTGCCACCATTGCGGGAGTCCCAGAGTAGACACACAGGCTGAGGGAAGAAGCAGCCCCACCACCATGTACCCTTGGACATCAGGGAAGTCTCAGTGTAGCTGCATAGGTTTGGAGACAGCCACCCCATATCATGCTACCTCCCTGGGAACCTGGGTTCAGAGAAACCCAGGTGCCTGTCCCATTCCCCTATACCATGGAGGGGCAGAAAATTTGGGAAGTGTTTGGGACCCCACAACTGGCTTGTTGGGAAGAGCTCAGGAGAATGTCAAGATGAAGGAGCAAAAGTCAATCTCAGACCTCCAACCCACACAGAACAAGTCTGTGAGATATAGTCATAGAAAAAGATGGAAGTCACACCACTGAAATCTTTGAGAGGATAGCAACTGAAGCAAGGAAACAACTTCATGAGACTATAAAAGTAATCAAATCAGAAATAATTTCTTGGGTAAAAGAAGAAATCACAAACATAATGAAAGGATTACTGGGCATATCTAAAGAAGATATACATTAAAAAGAGGAGCATAGGAAAATGATGGAAACCTTGACTGAGCAATGAAAAAAAATTACAATGCATGAAATAGATTCAAAGAGATATCCAGGAAATTAAAAAGTTGATCAAAAGCTGGCAAAACTACTTGAAAGAGTTGAAGATAGACTTTCAGACCTTGAAGACAGGATTGCAGCTAGCAATCATGAAAGGAAAGAGTTCTTAAAAATAACAAGGAACCAGGAAATAACAATTGAATGGCCACAAGATGATGAAAAGAAAAATAATTTAAGAGCAAAGAAGCAGGGGTCAGCACAAATGAAATAAAAAGACTATTTACAGAAATAATAGCAAAAAATTTCCCAAACATGGGAAAAGGCTCTTATAGATAAGTGAGGCATATAGAACTCCAGCTGACTATAACCAAAATAAAGCTACACTCAGACATATAATAATCAAGATCCCAGAAATTCAGCACAAGAACAGAATATTAAATGATGTTAGAGAAAAGAAACAGATCACCTATTAAGGAAAACCAATCAGAATCACGCAGACTTGTCAAACCATCAAGTCAAGAAGACCTTGGAGTGAAGTGTTTCAAATCCTGAAAGAAAACAACTTCCAACCCAGATTGATGTACCCTGCAAAACTATCTTTCAAAATTGATGGAAAAATAATATATTTCCATGATAAAGAACAACTGAAGGAATTCATGACCACCAAACCAACCCTACAGAGAATGCTGAAGGATATTCTAGAGAAAGATAAAGATGACCATGGTTCCAGGAACAGCAGCAGAGGAGGATTGTCAAACAGGACCGGCAATTGAATGAAGAGGAAAAGTGGAGGGCCAATAGCAGGAGGATAGCATGGCAGAGATGAACCAATGCATGCCAGTTGTAACCATTAATGTAGATGGTCTCCATTCACCAATAAAAAGGAACACGGAAAGTGGATCAAGAAACAAGATCCGCCAATATGCTGTATACAAGAAACACATATAGAGATCCGACCACGGAGGGACTCAGGGCGCAGCACACAAAGGCAACTTGCCTGCCCTCTCGGTAAGCACCCCTGCCATGAGGCAGAAGAATCACTCAGCAGCTCCCATGAGCCTGCTGGCCCTTGGGCTGGGAATCAAACATCCCCCTACCCTGTTAGCAAGTGGGAACCAGAGATCTAGACATCTCTTGAGAGGTTGACCATATGCAATGTAGCAAATAGGGGGATTTCCTTCTACCATCTCTTTGAAGGCAAATATTGTCACCACTGTTTTGCTTTTTTCTGATTAATGGTATTGCCCTATTCAATGTTCTGTTTTGATAAGTTCTAGAATGTCCTGTATTTCCTTTGATTTGGCTACACCTGATTGAAAGAACAACTGTTGTGAAGATAATGGGATAGACTATGGTACCTATTACTGTTATGCCAGTAACCTGTTGAGGGTTTCTATATAAATTTCACTGCACTGTCTCAGTTGGCTTTGTTCCATCTAGTTCTGTTGTATTTTACTACCTTCAAAATAATAAAAAATTAAAATAAATAAATAAAGTAAATAACAAAACAAATCAGTAAGGTACTGAGCAAGCTGAAACACGATATAACTAAACAGATAATGGACTTTAAAAGCAAAATGAGGAAAAGAAAGCACTCTAAAGGATATAACTGCATGTATGTTTAAGTGTGTAGGATTGATAACCATGTTGCTAAGTTTTTGTTGGATCACTGAACAGAACTGTTTGCAGCCTCACTGTTTGAATGTCCACTTTGTATGCTTTAATTTTGTAACTTGAACAACTATATCTAAGAAAATATGTAATTTATCAACTAGTGATTTCTTACTGTTTATTTTTTTCTTTTTCACTGAAATCTGTATTGTTTCTTCCCTTTTTTGTCTGTTTTGCTTTTTTCTCTTTAAATAAAAAAAGAAACACATTTAACTCAAAAGCAAATTCATAGACTGAAAATCAGAGAGCAAACAATTGTTCCACATGACAGAAGACCAGAAAAAAGCAAAAAGAAAGGGTAACTTGCCCATCAATCACAGAATGAATAAGAAAGATATGGTATTTTCATACAATGGAAAGCTACCCAGCTATAAAGTAGGATAATCTCAAGGCTCTTGTAGGTAAATGGAAACATCTGAAGCTCATGCTTATGGTTGAAATTGTTTGAACTCATACAGGTGAACACTGAATTATCTCCTTAGTATAAAATACTGAAGGAGTTAGTGGGATTCAAAAAGCCCAGTAGATATTATGAATGTGATAGGAGAGGAAATGCCTAAAAAGGGAAAATGGTAACCACTGTTAATTTCCTATTATCTTGATTTGAATTCTTGCATCATTTTCATAATCTTCTTAGGTTTGGTTTTATTCTGTCTTGTTTTGTTAGGTTTCACTGTCTCATGGTATGGGCAGCTATTTTGAAGATAATAGGATATATTATGATAATTACTGTTAGTGCTTGACTGGCAAGTACAAGGTCATGAGCTGAATCCCTGGTACCAAAAAAAAAAAGAAAAAAAAATATATATATAAAACTGTTGATTTTCTATTATCTTGTTTTGAAGTCTTATAATGCTTTCATTCTTTTGTTTTGATTGGTTTTATTCTGTGTGAAGATATGGACAGCTATTTTGAAGAAAACAAGAGCCATTATGGTAACCGTTGTTGATTTCCTATTATCTTGTTTTGAAGTCCTGTAATGCTTTCACATTTTTGTTTTGATTGGTTTTGTTCTGTTTTGTTTTGTTTGATTTTATTGTGTGTGATGATATGGACAGCTATTTTGAAGAAACCAAGAGACATTATGGTAACCATTGTTGATTTCTTGTTTTGTTTTGAAGTCCTGTATCGCTTGCATTATTCTGTTCTGATTTGCTTTATTCTATTTTGTTTTATTCTCTTTAAAATTAAATAAATTTTAAAAATAAATAAAAATGAAAATAAAAATGAGAAGACACTTAAATATGATGGAACTCCAGACATCCAGTTCACCAGAGGCAAACCCAGGGCAATGAGGTGGGACAATCTGAAAGCCACCCACCTGGCCTTTCTGAAGCAATAAAAAACAGATCAAATGAGCAAAGCTCTAGAAAAAAATCAAATCAGAAATGATTTCTCAGATAACTACAGAGATGGTCACCACAATGAAAAATGTGCTTATTGACTCTAGAGCAGATATAGATTAAAAAAATAGAGGACTTTAGGAAAATGATGGAAACTATGAATGCCCAACATAGGAAAGAAAACAGATTCAAGCAGATATCCAGGAGACTAAAAATTCTATTGAAAGTAGCCACAGCAGAATAAACCAATGTGAGGACAGATCCTTAGACATAGAAGACAGGTTTGCAGTTGATCGCGAAAACAAAGACTTAAAAATATCAAGGGACTATGAGAAATCACTCCAGCAGATGCTAGATGATGCAAAGAATAACATAAGACTGACAAGAGTCAGTGAAAAAAGAAGATAACACAAATGACATAAAAAACCTGTTCATGGATGTCATGGCAGAAAACTTCCCCGGCACAGAAAAAGAATTTGACATTCAGATAAGTGAGACGTATGTAACTTCAGTTAGTCATGGGAAAAAACAAAAACAAACAAAAAAAAAACTATAGCAAGACATGTCATAGTCAAGATTCCAGAAATTCAACACAAGAAGAGAACAGTAAAAGCTGTTAGAGAAAATAAACAAATCATCTATTAAAGGAAAGCCCATCAGAATCACAGCTGACTTCTCAATATAAATCTGTAAATCAAAGAAAGCTTGGAGTGGAGTATTCCAAGCCCCCCCAAAACAAACAAACCTCCAACCAGGATTGATATACCCTGCAAAACTATCTTTCAAAATTGAAGGAGAAATAAGATACTCCCATGACAAAGAAAATCTGAAGAAATTCATGAACAACAAACCAGCACTCCAAAATGTTCTAAAGGACATTCTAGAAAGAGATAACAAGAGCTGAAACTCCATGAACCCCAACAGAATGAATCTACTAGGTAAGGCAAACAGTTACACAGGGTGGGGTGGTGGGAGGAAGCTAACAACAGGAAAATAAGATGACAAGGATAAGTCAATACCTATCAGTTATAACCATCAATGTTGATGGTTTCAATTCATCAATCGAAAGAAACAGACTATGGAATGATTCAAGAAGCAAGATCCAATAACATTCAGCATATAAAAAACACATTTAATTCAAAATGAAATTCATAGACTGAAAGTCAAAGGATGGAAAACAATACTTCATGTGACAGGAACCCAGAAAAAAGCAGGGGTAGCTATTCCATTGGCAGGCAAAGAGGATTTCAAGCCAAGACTGATTAGGAAAGACAAAAAAGGTCACTACATCCTTGTAAAGGGAAGAATCCAAGCATAAGAAATAATAATCATAAATATATATGCACCAAATACCAGTGCATCTGACATATAAAACAAATATTAACAGATATAAAAGTCAAATAAGCATTAATACAATTGTTTTGGGAATCTCAATACCCCACTGTCACAAATAGGTCAACTAGACAAAAAGTCAACAATCAAATGTTAGAACTGAACTGAGCTTTTGAACAAATGGACCTTGTAGATGTCTACAGAGTGTTCTACCTCACAACACCAGAACACACAGGATGTTCAGTCACACACAGGATGTTCTCCAAAATAGACCACATACTAGCTCATAGAACATGCTTAAGTAAATGCAAAGGAATTGAAAATATTCCATGCCTATTATCAGATCATAGTGCAATGAAATTTCAAATCAATAGAAAAGAAACCACAAGAATTTCATAAACACATGGAAATTAAATAATGACCTCCTAAACAACTAATGGGTCACAAATGAAGTTAAACAACAAATTAGACAGTTTCTACAATTAAATGATAGTGTCAATACAACATACTGGAACTTATGAGACATAATAAAAGCAGTCCTATGAAGGGATTTTATAGCAGTGTATACTCATATCAGGAAAACAAAGTGAGCTCAAATAAACAACTTAATGTTGAACCTCCAACTTCTAGAAAAAGAAGAGCAAGTCAAGCCCAAAGCTCATAAGAGGGAGGAAATTAGAAAGATCAGAGCAGAAATTAATACATTGGAGACTAAGAAAACAATGAAAAGAATCAATAAACCAGAGAATTGGTTCTTTGAAAGGTTAAATAAAATTGACAAACCCTTAGCCAAACTTACCCCCCCCCAAAAAAAGGAAAGAAAAGAATCAGATCCATGCAATTAGGAATTAAAAGGATGAAATCACAACAGATCCTGCAGAAATTCAGATCATCAAATCTATGAGAATGTTTATTCTAACAGGATGGAAAATACAGAAGAAAGGACAGGTTCCTAGATACATATGAATTACCAAAGCTGAATCAAGAAGATATAAATATCTTAAATAATCTAATATTAATCAATGAGATTGAACATGTAGGGGCTGGGGATTTATCTCAGTGGCATAAGCACCTGCCTGGCAATTGCAAGGTCATGAGTTCAATCCCCAGTACCAAAAAAAAAAAAAAAAAAAAAAAAAAAAAAAAAAAAAAAAAAAAAAAAAAAAAAAAAAAAAAAAAAAAAAAGAAAAGAAAATTGAACATGTAATTAAAAACCTATGAACAAAGAAGATCCCAGACCTTGATGAATTTATTGCTGAATTCTACAAGAAATTTAGAGAAGAGCTAATACCACTACTTCTCAAACACTGTAATGAAATCAAAAGGGAAGCAACATTCACAAATTCATTCCTAGAAGCAAGCATTACTCTGACACCAAAACCAGAGAAGGACCAAAGAAAAAAGAGAACTACAACCCAATCTCCTTAATGAACATACACACAAAAATCCTCAATAAGATACTGGCAAATAGAATGCAACAAATCATCAAGAGATTATGTAACATGACCAAGGAGGATTTATCCCAGGGATACAGGGATGGCTCAACATATACAAATCAATAAATGTAGTACACCATATAAACAGAGCTAAGGACACAAACTATAGTATCATCTTGATAGATGCAGAAAAAGCATTTGTCAAGGTCCAACACCACTCATGATTAAAAACCCTACAAAAAATTGGAATAGATGGTCTTTATCTCATCTGTGACAAACCAACAGTCAACAGCATACTAAATGGGCAAAAACTGAAAGCTGTCATTCTAAAATCAGGAACAAGGCAAAGATGTCCACTGTCACCACTCTTATTCAATATAGTTCTGGAACCATTGGATAGAATAATTAGACAAGTAAAAGAAATAAAAGGAATAAAGATAGGAAAGGAAACTCGGTACCCCCATAAAAAATAAATAAATTTTTTTAAAAAGTCAAATTATCATTATTTGCAGATGACATTATACTCTACATAAATGAGCCCAAAAACTCCACCAAAAGATGTCAGATTTAATAACCAAATTCAATAGCTTGTACTAGATACAATGTCAACCTTCAAAACTCAATAGCCTTCCTGTACATAAAAAATAAACTCACTGAGAGAGAAATTAGGGAAACTACACCTTTCACAATAGTATCCAAAAAATGAAATGCCTAGGAATCAATCTAATGAAAGAAGTAAAATACCTCTACATTGAAAACTACAGTACTTTGAAAAAGGAGATTGAAGAAGATACCAGAAAATGGAAAGATATCCCTTGTCCTTGGGTAGGAAGAACCAATATAGTGAAAATGACCACACTTCCAAAATTTTTATACAGATTCATTGCAATTTCAATCAAAATTTCAAATAGGCCAAATGCCCTTCAGCTGGTGAATTGATAAAGAAGATGTGTTTTTTTATACAATGGATTAGTACTCTGCCATAAATAAGGATGAGCCTGAGACATTTCTAGGTATATGGATGCACCTTGAGACCATCCTCCCAAGTGAAATACGTTGGACACATGTGTAAATACTGCATCATTTCTCTGGTGTGAGAAACTGAAAGTATAAATAAGGACCAAAATGTATAATACGTATTGTGAAATAGAAAGAAAAAGTTCATATAGGGAGGGTAAGAAGGAAGGAGAAGAGGAAAAGGAAAGAAGGGAAAAGTAAAAAAAATAAAAATAAAACAGAAAAAAGTGGAAGCAAAGCTTTTGTGAGTGGGGAGGGGAGGAGGAGTTGATGGGGGAGGGTGGGGGAGTGGGAAGAAAGGAAAAGAAAAAAAAAGTACCGTCGGAGCTGAGCATCTTAGCACATGGCTGTTGTTGTGGTTTGTTCAAACCCTCCAAAGCCTCATGCAGTCATGGGCCTTTCTAGGGTGGCTGGGTCTAGCGTTTGAGATTGGTTTGTCGTTGTCTAGTGCTGGGATTGGTAGCATGAGTGTTGCCCACACCCAGGGTGGGTAACCGGCCTACAATATAAAGGAGGGAAGAAGGTGTGCTTTTCCTCTCTTTTACCTTTGCTCTTGTTGCTTATGGCTGCTGTGAACAGTTGTCCCTTAGCCTGGCTGGCCTGTCTTGGTGGCAGCTGAGTATGGACTGAAAACTTCAAAAACTGTAAGCTAAATAAACCTTTCCGTCTTTCATTTGGGATGTTGGATATTTTGTCCTAGAAATGAGAAAAATTAACCAAGACACCTGTAATTCCAGAACTGGAAAGATGAGGAAGGATGATCATAAGTTGGCGTCGACCTCAGCAAGTTAGTGACTTAGTATGACATTGCCTCAAAATTTTTGGGAAAAAAAAAGGCAGGGATGGGAGTTGAAGATGTACCTCACTAAATTCTATTCTAGTGCCCCCTCCAAAAGGGCACAATTTTATATATTATTTTTGTTTGTTTGTGAGACAGGGTCTCACTATGTAGTTCAGTCTGGCTTTGAACCCACTATATAGCCATGGCTAGCCTTGAACTCACAGCAATCCTCCTGTGTCGGCCACCAGAAAGCTGGGATTACAGGCACACATCACCATGCCATTAGAATGACTATAAGAATTTTTTAAAGGAAAATATCAAATGTTGGCAAGGATGTGGAGAAATTGGAACCTTCATATATAACTGGCAGGAATATAAATGTTGCAGGTGCTATGGAAAAGTTTAGCCATTCCTCAATAAATTAAACATAGAATTGCCATATGACTCAGTAATTCCAGTTCTAATCATATAGCCCCAAAATAAAACAGGTGTTCAAGAAACACATAGATGCTCTAGTCACCATAGTTGAAATGTGGAAATAACTCATATATGTATCAACAGATGAACAGATAGACAAAACGCAGTGCGTACATACAATGAAATACTGTTCAGCCTTAAAAAGAAAGAAAGTTCTGATGCACTCTAAAACATGAGTTAACTTTGTGGAAATTGTTTTAAGTGAAACATAACAGTCAGAAGTACAATACTATATGATTTCATTCCTATGAAGTATAAGAGTAAATTCCTAGAGTCACAAAATAGAATGGTAGCTCACAGGAGCTTGGAGGTAGAGGAAGTAATGAGTTAGTACCTAATAGAGATGGAATTTTTTGGCTTTGTCTTTTGTTTTTTTGAGACAAGGTCTTACTTATATAGTTCAGGCTGGTCTCGAATTCACTGTGTACCCCAGCTTGGCTTGAACTCATGGTGATTGTCCTGCCTCAGTTCAAGGTCAACCTGAATATATAGCAAAATTTGTCTTGGAAAAAAAAATAAAAACAAACTAAATAAGTAAAAAGTTAAATTGTATGTTGTGTGTAATTTACCACAATTGCTCAAAATACTTCGCTCATTACTTTTTCTTAAATATTCTCTGAATATATCACCCAGCCCCCAGCAAAAAACCACTGAGCCAGGTGTCTCCCACACATACCATCCATCACCAGACTCCTCCTGGAGCCTCTCCTCCTCCCCTGTGCTGCTGCTGCTGCTGCTGCTTACTCCACCCTCTCATCGCCCGTGGGGGCTGCAGCTCCTCCTCACCTTCCCCAGCACCACAGTGTCTCCTCCATCTGGCATCCCAAACTCATTTCCTGAAAGAACAACCTGGAGAGCCTGCTGCTCAGCTTGCAGACCTCCCTGACCTCAGGAGAGGTATCCCATTTCAGTGGCACACCAGTTCCTTCTCAACCTGTTGCTCTACTTTCTACTTACATTGCTTCCTCTTTTCCGCCAAGCTACACACTGTGTCTGCCACTCTACATCTACACCTCCACATTTTCATCCTGCGCTGTTCTCTTAGTTGACTGCTCTTCCTTCTTTCCACCTTTTATGTTCTTTCTCTTGCATCAAGACCAACCTATAGCAGTGATGACAATTGCATTTATCAGTAGCTCAGGCCAAGAACCCTTGAGGTCCATACTCTGCTTGCTCCAAGGCAGGGTGGCTTGGCAGAGGGGACCAAGTTCATGGCAAGCAGAAGACAGCAAGAGCAAGCAAGCAAGGAAAAGACAAGCCTCTTCTTGTCCTTTCTATTGTATCCAGTCTACTGCAGTTAGGGCAGTGCCAAACCAATCAGTGGACCAATTGAATAATCACCCATCCATAATCCTAGCATCCTTAATCCTAGCATTACACCACGAATCAATCATATCCTCTAGATTCAGCCACCTCTGAAAAAGTCTCACCTATGACAGCATAAGGCTTTGGGGGAACATTTAGACACAAACCCTAACAGTAGGTTTAAGATAGGTGGGACACAAACCCAGAACAAGCCAGATCACTGCATTTGTTTTGTTGTTGTTGTTGTTGTTTTGTTTTGTTTTAAACAGGCTTTCACTCTGTTGCCCAAGGTGGTCTTGAATTCTTGAACTTCACTGCAAGCCTCAGCTTCCAATCAGTCTCCTGAGGAACTGGAATGACAGGAGTATGCCCGTTGTGCTCAGTGTCAGATGGCCTCAATCTTGGACCAAATAGGCACCACTGAGAACTCCAGAATTTGAGAATTTATTTGACAGATTATTCAGTCATGCATTCTAAGAAATATTACAGATACATTCATTTTAGCATTGTTTATAATAAACAAGCAACAACCTAACTGACCCATCAATGGAATCTTAAATGAATTATATAGCACATCTGCACCAGAATACTATTTAGCTGTTAAGTAGGATGAGGCATATCTCCATGTGAAAATGCAGAATAAGCTGCAGTAGAAAAAGCACAATGTAGAAAATATATATAAGCCAGTTGTGGTGAATACCTGTAATTCCAGCACTCAGGAGGCTGAGGCAGGAGGATTGCTTTGAGTTCAAGGCCAGTCTGGTCTACATAGTGAGACCTTGTCAAAAAAAAAAAAAAAAGATAGAAAGAAAAATACAATCTATAGTATGATGATACTTGTAGAAAAAGGAGATTAAAGATATACTTACAGAACATTTGGGAAAGATAAGCAACTCTGAATAGTGGTTGCCTCTAGAGGAGAACTGGAATTCTGGAGCCATGATGGAGAAAACTTTATTGAATTCCTGGTTACGGCTTGAATTTTTTATTAGATGCATTATCTTTGCAATAATACTTTATGTTTTTAAAATAAAAGAAGGCTTGGGCTAGGGCTGTAGCTGAGTGCGTGCTTAGCACGTACAAAACCCCTGGGTTAAACCCCCAGCAACACCCACATGAAAAGGTGAAATAATAAAATAAGCCCAAAGTGCTCATCAGGGAATAGAAAAAGAGATTCAGCCTTCCGTTATGATTTAGGGATTGATTGGTACAAAAATGCCAAGCATTTTTTTTATCAGCCTCTGTGCTTTCTTTCTTTTCTAATCCCTCTCTCATCTTTTTTCTTTTCTCTCTTCACCTGCTTTTCTTTTGGCCATGTCTTTCAAAATGAGCAGCTTGGCCAGAAAGGCCTGCTGAGAGGCAGGTGACAAAGAAGACAGGATGAGGACAGGAGACCTGGCCTATTAACCTGATGCATGCATGACAGGTGGCCATGCCCACTGGACTGTGCCCAAAGCAGCATGGTTCTTGCTGTTGTTAAGATTTGCAAAACATGTAAGAGACAGCCAGTGACTATATCCCTAAGCCATCAGTTTCTCTACAGCAAAGCCCAGTCTGACCCTGTGGGCATAAGAAGATGGTCCTGACCTCAGGAAACAGCCCTGGCCAAGAGATTTTGGGATGGCAAAGGTCAGAGGAAGGCAAAATTTCCAGGGCTTTCTGGAGAATAGAGAAGACATACTGAGTGGGAAATGGTAGGAATGCAGAAAGGAGGAGGAGCTCTGTCAGTCTAAAATGTTTCCTGTCCCTTCTCATCCTCCCAGGACAAAACACCATCATAGAATTTGGTCCCATGATTTCTGGGACTGACAGAGTCCCTAAAGACATTCTGGCCAATGCTCTGGGTGATGCTTGAATTCTTTCTATACTCTAGGCTTGATCCACACCCTCAAAAAACAAGTCAATCCCTGGAGCCCTAGGGGCCTGGGATACAAGGTCTCTCTCTTGCCTTCCACTCAGGAAAACAGGCCTGGGAGAGTCTGCGCCATAGGTTTCCTTTGTCTGGCCCAAGTCCCAGTTCCCAGAAAGTCCATACCTGAGACAGCTCCACTTCCTCCTCCAGAGCCAGCTCAAAGTCAGGAGGCAGCATAATGCTGAGAGATGCAGAGAGTCCCCCAGGTTCCTCTGTGGCCAGGCCAGTGGCATTAAATGAACTTTGTTCCCTGAAGAATTGTTCGAGGAGGTGTATTGTGTACTCAACCACAGTTCCCATGGCTACAGGCTCACAGAAGAAGGGAACGGGGATACATCAGCCTCTTCCTGTACAAGAGGGATTCTACCTCATTTAGAGTCAAACATGCAGCAGGAAACTGTAAATGGCACAGCACAAATAAGGTTTGGCAAATTCTTAACGATTTAACAGGAAAGAATATTAAATGAGATAATATGTGTGGAAGTATGTGTTCTATTCCTGGTTCAACTTTGGTGCTTAATAGTTGTGAATTGTTCATAGTGGTAGTAACCTTTACATCTAATATGGAGACCACCCACCTGAAAGACTGCTAACTGGGGACCCTCAGAACAAACCTTACCCACGGACTTGGCTTTTTGACAATTTAAAACTTGTTTTGCGTCAGCTTCAAAAATCGGTATCTTTCACTGAAAAAAGAAACTCAATTCCCAATGCTAATACCTTCATGTCAAGAACACACCTAAAATTGAACAATGTTGGGTTTACTGACCTATAACAATGGGGAAGACAACATAATCTGTGGAACTGGAAGGCACCTGAGTAAAAGAGTGTGAGAATGATTTATTCTATGAAGTAGGCTTGTGTTAGGTTTCTGGACTGGACTCCAGGAAAGGGTCTGTGCTCTGGTTAGGATCCTGTCTATGACTGGGGATCTGAATAATTTCTGTGTAAAAGGTGAGTATAAAAGAGCAAGACTAAACAGTTTGGCCAATGTTCTTGGTTTTATTCATGCTCAGAGATGAGTACAGGTTAGTCTCGCTTTTGTATTGAACCACCACAGTCATTGAATGGTTTTATCATTGTGATGTTGGTGTCCTATAAAACTGTTTATGTTCACAAAGAGAAAACAGCAGCCTGGCTCTGAGTGTCATCCAATTCCTACCGAGATCAGGGTCTAGGTGATAGTGCCAGGCTGACTCCAGGCTGCCAGGGTCTACTATGTCCTGCTTGGTCTCCTGCTTGGCCAAGGCAGATGAAGGTAGGCCTTAAGACTTTACTATGTAACCCTTCAACAATGCCAAGATTTTGTTCGTCAGGAGGTCATCAAGCAAACATTTATAGTTGGAGAAAGATTAGTTTTGTCTTGTCTATTTGGTGCAGGATGGGTTCTTGAATCCTCTGCCATGATAACATCTGCACAATAGCATCAAAAATTTGGGAGACAGTGTATCAGTTGACTCCTTCATGGGTGATTATGAGAAACAAACATGGTTATGAAGACTTGAAACAGGCACTAAAACCAGGGGCCTAGACAATCAAACTTAAGACAATGAGAACATGTCCCAAAATCAATTTGTCTTCTTTAGAGAGCCACGTGACTTTTTCTTTTAACACAGTCACAGATGCTTTGCATGGCCTGTAATATTTATATAGGGGAACCAAGAAGTGTTTGCTGTAGCATGCATTGTTCCCTTAGCTAATATACTTAAATTTTCATTGACTGGTGCATTTCAGAGTAGAAGATGTGTCATTTGTGAAGTCTGCTGGGGTTGCAGACAAGTGTTAGGTCACCTTTTCCAGTAGTATTCTGCCCTCCTGGAAGCACAGCCATATCATATGCATTACAGGGACACAGTAACTACTCCAGGGAGTTTTTCTGAATAGTCTAGTGCTTTGTGTTGGAGATTTTGGGTATCATTCTCAGGAAAGCAAGATACAATGGAAAGTAATTGAAAATATCTGAAGACTCTAATAATCGTCATCAAATACATGGGTAAGTCTGGGGGGTGAAAACCTGATATCAGCACAAGAAGTAGGACCCAAGTGGGCACAGGTCACACAGGAATCTAAGCATCATTTATCACCAAAAGAGGAGCCAGTTTTTCAGTTCAGGAGGTGGAAAGATTGCATGAGCAGAGTTACACTCCAAGGAGGCTGGACTATCTTGAAGAGAACAAGCTGACTATTGTAGCAAGGATCACCCCAATACCAGTTCCCATTCCTAATGGGATGAGACTTATCAATAAGTTTATAAGGACCTCATCAGAAGCACTGTGTTCAGATCCATTTTTTTCTTCAGTATTGAGAATTAAACCAAGGGCCTTTGCACTGAAGTATGTGCATAGACTATTATAGTTATTTTTTTTTTTTACTGTTATTAGAGACAGGGTCTCACTAAATCCCTAAGTTTCCCAAGTTGGGGTGAAATTTGTTACCCTTCTACTTCAGCTTCTCGGAGTCCTGGGATTACAGGCATATGCCACTATGTCCAGCCTCAGCCTTGTATAAAGAATACATAAGACCATAAATGGCATGTAAAAAGAAATCCACCTGCAGAAGTGTTTAAAAAGAACAGATTTTTTTTCCCAGCAGGATTAGGTGGTAGCAATAGGGGCAACAGATCTGACATTGGTCAAATCCAGAGACATCATGAAGATCTGAAAAATATGTATCGGTATATTGTTTTTCCTTGAGTAGCAAAAGAAGACCGTAAGGATCATGTATTTGATGGCGATTATTAGAGTCTTCAGATATTTTCAAAACTAACAAGATGAAGATTAGGAAAATTATATTAAGGAAACTTTAGTGAGTTAAAGAGGGCACTAAAGATAATACCAGGCAATATAAGTAATGGAATAAGGGTATGAGAAAGGACGTAAAGAACTAAGTAGTCTTGTTCTGTTGCTTCAGTAAGAGAAGCTTATGTATTTCTGCTCAGAGGGAAAACATGGATCTAAGGATGTGTGATCACTGTGTGTTGCCTATTAAGGTACATTTCCATGTGCTCAGGAGTAGTTTTTTCCTGGTCATTTCTAAAAGATCAAGCTTCCAGGTTTCTGATCACTTAGAGCTGTTTAGGTGGGTGTTTTGGAAATGCAACTTATTCTTATTAGAGATAAATCTGGAGACTTTCTCTGAGTCTCTGCAGTATTACTCATATGTGTATAATAGGGCTGATCTAAGATTGAAAGTAATTTTCAAATGTATGGAGGAGGCTGATATTAACTCTGAAGGAGATAACTTTTGGGTCTAGAGGGAATTGATCTTATTGCCATCAAGGCTGATGGCAAAATTTTGGATTTCTGGGAACTCAATCTGTTTTTACAAAATTCTCCAGTTTTCTTTATTTTTAATGCAGATTGCAGATGATATGGACAGTATGTTTTCCAAGTAAAAGGTAAAATTATACAGAACTGTAGAAAATCATAGTACCAAGGCTGGGCATGATGGTGCATGGCTATAACCCTAGCACTCACAAGCTGAGGCAGAAGGATCACTGTAGCCAGCCTGGGCTACAAAGTGAGCTAAAGACCAGCCTGAACTGCATAGTGAGACCCTGTCTCAAAAAGACAAAAGAAAAAAAAAAGAAGAGAGAAAGAAAAAAAAATCATAGTGAAATGCTAGTCCCTTACTGGAGAGATAAATTTCAATACACCTCCATGTTAGGAATTTAAAAATTAAGCAATATTTTCTCCATTACTTCCATACCTGTCCAGCAAAAGAAAGCCTCAGTTTGTATCGAAAATAAGGAACAATGCCATACCACTCATACTTCACTAGGCCCTGAGGCTCTGATTCCTGTGCACATCTTGCCAGGATTCTGTCACTGATAAGCAGTGTGTGCACTGGAAAAATTCTCAGGGCCATTTTTTTTTTTTTTTGAGACAGAGTCTCATTATATAGTTCAGGCTGACCTTGAACTTACTATGGAGCCCCGGCTAACCTGGAACTCACAGCAATCCTCCTGTCTCAACCTCCCTAGGGCTGGGATCACAGGTGTGCACCACCACACCCAGTTCTCAGGACCACCTTTAAAATTATCTTCCCCAGTGCTGGTTCGATATTGTTGTAAACTTAATTCTACAATCATGGGTGATAATAAGAAGCCTTTTTACTAAATTCCATTTGCTTCTGGATATACCCTTAAACTGTAGCAAAACATTTAAAATTTTAAATATGTGATCCATTTCATAGGAGTTTCTGAGGTGCCTATAATCTCAGCACCTCAGGCTGAGGCAGAAAGATTACCATGAGTTTCAGGCCAGCCTAGACTACAACATAGTGAGTTCAAGGCCAGTCTGCACTGCATAGTGAGACCTTGTCTCAAAAAACAAAACAAAACAAAACAAAAACAAATTCCTGACAATGTCAGAGAACCTCTGTGTTTCAAGGTTTTTGTTTGTTGGTTGGTTGATTGGTTATTTGAGATAGGGTTTCACTATGTAGTCCAGAAGAGCTGTGAACTTGGTTATGTAGCCCAGGCTGACCTCAAATTCACAATGTAATCCTCCTGCCTCAGCTTCTGAGAGCTGGGATTACAGGTGTGTACCCCACACCTGGCTTCCTTTGTAAGAATTTTTAAATTGTGATAAAAAAATATATAAAACTTAACATCATGCCAAGAATGGTGGGGTGCATCTGTAATTCCAGCATTTGGGAGGTTGAGGCAGGAAGATTGCTGCAAGTTCAAGGCCAGCCTGGTCTACATAGTGAGTTCAGGGCCAGCCTGAACTACATAGCAAGACCTTATGTCAGGAAAAGCAAAAACAACAACAACAACAAAACAAACACCAACCAAACCAAAAAAAAAAAAACATATCTACCACTTAGCATCTTAGCCATTTCAAAATATTTGGTTCAGTATTGTATACACCCACTGTTATGATTTATGTCTAGATTTCAAATCTTCATGTACTCATAGGTAAAGCACTGGCGAGGAAATTGGATCATGGGAGGTGTCACTCATGAGCACTTTAGTCTGCTAATGAGTTTGTAGCTAAATGTGATGTTGAGAGGTGAAGCCTGACTGGAAGAAGTGGGGCACCAGGGTTGCGGCCTGGAAGGGGCTACTCTCTCTCTCCCTTGATCACTCTGCTTCCTGCTTGCATGGCCTAAGCAATTCCCCTCTGCCATTTTGCCCTGCCTTGGAGTCAGCTATGGACTGAAACCTCTACAAACTGTGAATTAAAAGAGACCTTGCTTCCTTAGATTTATATCAGATATTGTGTCTCAGCAATGAGAAAGTAACTAAGACTTCCATCTCCTTGTATAATATCCTGAATGCTTCATTTGCAGAACTCAAATTTTATGTACATTAAACAATAATTCCTTATGTCTTCTTCCCACTGAATGGTCTCAGCACCTGTGCCACAAATCATTTTGACTCTATGTGCAGTGATTTACATCTAGGCTCTGTCTTCTGCTCCATTAGCCCATAGAAACTGTCTTTGTAGTAATAGTACTACATTGTTCTGGTTACTATGGTTTTTAAGGAAGGTTTTGGTTTTACAATACTGGGGATTAGATGCAGGGTCTTCACACTGAATTACATCTCCAGGCCTTTTTATTTTTTAATTTTGAGACAGGGTGTTGCTAAATTGCCCAGATCGGACTTGAGCATATGACCCATCTGCCTCAGACTCCCACAGTTCTGGGGTTATAGGCTGCACCACCGTACTTGGACCTGCACCATTTTTTTAATCATGGTTTTGGTACCCAGGGTCCTTTGAAACTCCTTATGACTTCTTATGAACCCAGGGCCTCATGTGAACTAGGCAGGTACTATGTCCTAGATTTTTGTTTTGTTTTGTTTTTTCAGACATTAATAGGGACCACACAATCTGTGGATTACTTTGGGTAATATTGATTTATTATCAATAAAAAAATCATCTGATCTATGAATGTGGGGATCTGTTTCCATTTATTTGCATATTTAATTTTTCAGACATGATGGGTAGTTTTCATTATGTGAGCCTTTCACCACTATTGTCAAATTTATTTCTAAATGTTGTAGGGATTTTTATGCTATTGCAAGTGGAATTGATTCATAATTTCCTTTTAGGTTGTTCAATGTTGGTACATAGAAATGCAACTGTATTTATTCACTGTATCCTGCTACTTTATTGAATTAATCTAATGATTCTACAGGTTTTTGTGAAATCTTTTTTTTTTTTTTTTTTTTTTACAGAAAACAGGTTGTGTAGAGCCCTTTCTCCTTATGGGAAGTACAAAAAAGCAGGAGGAGAGGGAGAAGGAGAAAGAGAAGGTGCAAGAGAAAGGAGCAACAGTGCTCCAACAGGTGCAGCACATTTATTTATTCACTTGAGAGATTAAGTATCACGTGAAACCTCTCCACCTAAGAGTTTATCCACGTGGCTTGTCTCAGTCATCTGTGTTCCTGAGATTAGAGCCATTTACTCAAGTAATTGCCTCATGCACTCAGTGATTTTGAGATTAGCCTTGCTCCAGCCCCATATGTGATCCATCTTCAGCCTCAGCCACTCCCTGCATCTCCCTCTTTTTTGTTTTATAGTTGTAAATGATGGGTAGTTGGTTGAGGGTAAAAGGGCTGCATTTAGAGAACTCTCTAGATGTTCTTTTTGTTCTTGAACGCTTTTCATTTTGAGTGAAGTTACTTGTATAGGCTAAAAATTTCCAGCCCAAGGATTTTAAGTCCCTGCACTTAGTAATTTAACCTTGGTCCATAACAGTAGTCACTAGTATTGCTGGAAATTATCAAAAGGTGTCAGTGATTTAAGTTTCTTTTAGCTAATACTTACTATGGCGTTGTTTTACACCTCTTGGAGTATAATTTTCTGCAGGATGTTCAAGACCAAGTTAAAGTGAGACCTGCATTAATTGTATTAATTGTCTCTCCGGGTCAGTTAAGACTCCTCAGGAATTACCTTGGAACCACACACAGCACCTCTTAGCACTCCTTTCAGTGTCAGCCCTCTGGATGAGTCATGGCCATTACTTGACCAAGTTGCTTTCTGTGAAGGCTTGGGAGATTTTTCTCTCCTGATGACTCTCCTTAGGCACACTATACACCACAGATCTTTATCTTCTGTGGTTCTACAATCTCTTTGATCAGAAGTTTGTGGTACTTGGCAGAGTCACAGCATGTTGCTGAAAAGGTTCCTTCATTTCCTATGTCTTTACTGACCTCTGAGGACTGGGGCCAAAATATTGTCTCTTCTCTTAGCCCATCTATCTTTGTAGTTTCTTGTCTCCATATCTCAGTTGTTGAACATCTAGAAGAGAAGGTTAATGACATGACATTTTGTAATGAAAGCAGTTAGCTTAATATTATTGTTTTATCTGAACATCAAGCACCTTTGAAAATAAAATAGAGCCATTATTTGTTAACAACCAGGGATGTTCTAAAAGCTGAATCTCTGTAGAATGCTAAGAAGCAATAGTTATATAATTTTACACATAAAATTTAAAATCAAAACTATACATAATATTGTAGCATGACAATCATGATGACATTTTTGTGACATATTTAAATTTCCACTTTGATATAATATATTTAATCAATCATCTTTATCTAATACATAAGAAAATCTCACCTAACTCATTGGCCTGTAATGGGATGTCACTGAAAAAATTTGTGACAATGTCTGGACCACCTAATGTTTAGGCATCTTTAAGTATAGTGGTATATATACAATGTATACATCACATAAGTGTTTGTTGTTATTACTGACTGGTGACCCCATTTGGGCTTCACATGAACCTTCTATCATCACAATTAATTAGAGCACAAAAGAAAGGCAAATTTCTGAATCTAAAAGAAGATATCTATCATAAAAAATCCCAGTTTTACATTTTGGGAGACCTTTACATCTGGAGGCATGAATAAATTGAATATATCATGAGGTAAATAACAATCATCACAGCCATATAAAAACCTTTGTATCAGAGCATCTTTAAATAAAAAACCTTGTAGTCTAGAAAATTTAATCTTTTGACAATGATCAAATGTGAACATACCACAATAATATATTTTAATAACAATTATTGGTGTATCTTCCATAAGGTTATGGTGATTAATGGTGACTCCCATTAATGAACAAGAACTAGTTAGTGTTACCAGGCAGCTTCTTTCTTATGCATCATTTGGAGTCCTTTCCAATAATCTCCCACCCTAAGGAATTTTTAACTTTAGTTTTTGATGACTTATGAAAACCCAATCATAACAATACATTAATTTTAACCAACGAGACTCTAGAGTCATAATGAACAACAATATATGTTACATGTATATAACCAATTTTAGCATCTTTTTGACCAGTTGGTGACCCAGGTGGAAGCATGCTTTTTAAATCTATAATCCAACATAAACTTTGATTAAATGATTCAAAAAATTCAGAAGAAAAAAGAAAAGAGAAAATTGCTGAACTCAAACCAAATAAAGAAAGAAAGCAAGCTCACAGATAGAACAAATAAACAAACAACATATACAATGTTTATAATATCTGAATGCACTCATTTTTTTTGCCAAATTAAATTATAATAATGTTTATAATTTTCAAAGTTTGTAATTATAAATAGACTAGTCAGAATTTTTTTGTAAGTCAATTAGTAGAGGTCTATTACAAGAAAATTTTGAAAGGAACAAAATCTTTTACCCATAAATAATATATAATTTTGTATCTTGTTTTGTCTTAAAAATACTGGCACTTTTCATGTCCTTTTTCTTTTATGTAACCTTCAACTCAGTTGTCTCTGTACACTTTGTCACCTACTCAGATCTTTTCCTATTTTTGGCTACCAAGTCTTGGACATCCTGGGTCAATTTCTTTTATTGATCCCAGGTTGTGTCCAGCCCCATCTTTGTCTATCAGCCATGGAGCAGTCTCCAAGGCATCACTGCCACAGGACTGAGCATCAGCTTCTTAAGAGGTGGAACCTACTCCTTCTCTGGGTCTGTGTTCATGATATAGTCAGACAGCATGCTCAGGCACCCAGATAGGCCGTTCAGCATTTTCTGCTATCCGATGCATTTCTTCATTCCCTGGGTCCCTGTTCAGGTGCCAACGGCTGCATCCCACACAGCTCTCAATGTTCCCAGGATGAGGATGGTGAAAGAATGGAGAAAAAGGACAAGAGTCAAAATACAGAAAATAGAGGCCACATGGAGCCCTCTCTCCGGATAAAAAGTACAAAGAAGCAGGAGGGGAGGGAAAACAAGTGAGAGGAAAAAGCAAAAGTCTGTGAAATCTTTAGCGTTTTCTACATGTAAGATCATATCATCTGCCCACAGGAATTCTTCATTTCCAATTTGGATACCTTTCTTTTTTCTTGCATAAGTGCTATAAATAGAACATCCAGCACTATTGTGAATAGAAAAGGTAAGAGCTAGAATTCCAATATTATTTTTGAGTTTAGAGGAAAAACTCAGTCTTTAACCAGTGGGAAGAATATGCTGTTAGCATGTTTAAAAAACATACAAATTAAAACCAAGTGTGGTGGTGCACGCCTGTAATCCCAGCACTCAAGAGGCTGAGACAGGAGGATCCTTGTCAATTCAAAACCAGCCTGGGCTACAAAGTGAGCTCAAGGCCAGCCTGAACTGCATAGCTGAGACCCTGTTTCAAAAAGACAAAACAAAACAAAATAAAAAACAAACCCTCAAACATACAAATTAAGAGAGAGTCTTTAAATGTTTCAAGCTGACCTCAAACTTATTTGAGATTCTTCTGCCTCAGTCTCCCAAGTGCAGAGAGGTGTGTAGAATTTTGTCAGATGCTTTCCTTCATAAATGGAGGTGATGTTTTCCTACTTCATTTTGCTAATGTGGGGTACTACTTGATTTGCTTGTTTTCTGTTTTGTTTTGTTTTTTGGAGACAGGGCCTCACTATGCAATTCAGGCTGAACTCACTGTGTACCCCAGGCTGGCCTTGAACTTGAAGCAATCTTTCTGCCTCAGCTTCCCAAGTGTTGGGATTACAGGTGTGCACTACCACACCTGGTACTTGATTAATTTTTAGGGGGTGGGGAGAACTGGGAATTGAATTCAGGACTTTGCGCTTGCTGGGCAGGTGCTTATGCCACTGAGCTAAATTCCTGTTCCTTGATTGATTTTTATACATAGATCCATCCTTGAATTTTGAGAGCAAATTCTACATCCCATGGTAATCTGTCCAACATGCTGCTGAATTTGGTTTGCTAATATGTTGTGGAGGATTTTTGCATTGACATTCATAAGAGATACTGGTCTGCAGTTTTGTTTTGTTTTATAATGTCTTTAGCTTTGTTATCACGGTAACACTGGGTTCACAAAATGAACTAGAAAGTGTTTCTCCTCTTAGGTGTTTTTGTTCTGCTTTGTTTTGTTTTTTTCAGTGCTGGCATCAAACCCAGGGACACTCAACCACTGAGCTATACCCAGAGCCTTTTTCTTATGGCATGGTCTCTCTATATAGCTCAAACTTGCTACATCACCCTTACTGGCCTTGAATTTGTGATCTTTCTGCATCAACCTCCTGTGTAGCTGGGATTACAGGCTTGTGTTACTGTGCCCAGCTTTGTCTTTTTGTGATGATGGAAATCCAGGCCAATATGACCTTATCACATATGCTAGGCAACCACTCTACTACTTGGCTACATTCCCAATCTCCCATTTAGGTTTTTTGGAAAAGTTTGAGAAAAGTTAGTACTATTTCTTTAAATTTTTGGTAGAATTCACCAGTGAAAACAAGAAACTCAGGGATTTTCTTTGTTGGAAGGTTTTTTTGTTTTGTTTTGTTTTGTTTTTTTCTTGAGTACTGGAAATTGAACTCAGGGAGCACTAAGCTCCCCAGCACTTTTTTCTTTTGGTGGGGTCTCAGTAAATTGTGTAGGCCAGCCTTAAACTTTTTATACCTCTGCCTCCCAAGTAGGTGAGATTAAAAGTGTGTGCCACTGTGCCTGACTCCTTTGTTGAGATATTTCTGAATATTAATTCAATCTCCAGTAGTTATAGATCTATTTAGATTTTTATTTCAGTTTTTGCAGTGCTGGAAATGGAACCTGGGGCCTCATGCATGCCAAACAAATGCTCTACCACTGAGCTATATCCCCAGCCCTAAAGTTTATTTATTAATTAACTTAATCATTTTTCTAAGGTCTTAAAATTAGTTGGGGATTTGAAATATTACAAATTAAATGTATTTATTTATTTGAGACAGGGTCTCACTATGTAGTTCAGGCTAGGCTTAAACTCATTTATGCAGCCCAAGCTGACCTTGAACTCCAGGCTATCCTCCTGCCTCTGCCTCCTGAGTGCTGGGAATACAGGCATGTGCCAATACATCTGGTTTGAAATATTACAAATTTTAAACCTTTTTGTTTTTTGGGACAAGATCTCTCTCTGGGGGCTGGGGATTTAGCTCAGTGGCATAAGTGCCTGCCTTGCAAGCTCAAGGTCGTGAGTTCGATCCCTGATACCGATTTAAAAAAAAAAAGACAAGATCTCTCTCTGTAGTGCATGCTGGTCTTGAACTCACTATGTAGCCCAGGCTGACCTTGAGCTTGTGTCGATCCTCCTCAGCCCAGCATGAAATATTACAATTTTAATTAGCGTTTTAATCTCTATGATTTGTAACATTGTAAATATTTCACAAAATAAAACTTTAAATAGATATAAAATAGGCATCCAGGCCAAGTTTGGTGGTGCACACCTGTAATCTAGGTACACAGGTGGCTGAAACAAGAGGATTATAAATTCTAGGCCAGCCTGGACCACACAGGGAGGTTGTGGTTTAAACAAAAAAATAGAGAGGACTGGGTATATAGCTCAATACCCACTGGGTTCAATCTCTAATACTCCATTAACATTCTTTCAGTTGAATGCAACTATATAATTATCTATTTTTCTTCTTCAATGTAAACAATGTGAAAAACATGCCTTAGCTCATTTTGGTTTCTTTTGGGTTGTTTGTTTATTGAGACAGAGTCTTCCTGTGTAGTTCCGGTCAGCCTTGAACTGACTGTGTAGCCCAGCTGGGCTTGAACTCACAGCAATCCTCCTACCTCAGCCTCCTGAGTGGTGGGGTTATAGGGATACACTGCCACACCTGGTCAAAATCTTAGTCTATTTTGTATTGCTATAACAAAATACCATAGATTAGACAATTTATAATGAAAATCAATTTATTTCTCTCAGTTCTGGAGGCTGGGAAGTCCAAGATCAAGGTGCTGGCCTTGGGTTTAGGCCTTCCTGTTTGATCATCTTCTGACAGAAGGTGGAAGGGCAAGACAGGGCCAGGGGGAAATAAGGGAAGGGGGCTAAACTCAGGTTGGTTTATTTCTTCTTCAGTTCTGAGGATTAAAGCTAGGAGCTTGCACATACTAGACAAGCACTCTACCATTGAACTACATCCATGGCCCTATAAAAAGTTTTTATTTTGAGACAAGATCTCACTAAGGTACCCAGGCAGGTCTTGAATTTGTGATCTTTTTGTCTCAGCCTCCTGAGTAGCTGGAATTACAGGTGTGTGTTAGGTTTTCAGCGCAATAAGAAAGAAGATATAAAATAAAAAGTAGCCTATATTCTGAGGATGTGGAAAGAACTCCATGACTATAGACAGCCTGGTATTCTCTGACTGAAACATGGGATATGGGATATATATATATATATATATATATATATATATATATAAACCTCTGACCAGGGGTGGTGCTTATGGCAGGCATAGATGATGCGTGAGGAGCTGATTGGGACATTTTTTGTGCCACTGGGAAAGGAAAAAGGAAGTTGTCATAGGGGAAGGAGGGATCTTTGATCCCGCCTCCCACTGCCATAATATTGTGTAATTTATTCTAGGGCAAAATCCTTTCAGTGTGCACCATCACATTGGCTATAAACTCATCTTTTTTCATAAACCTATCAGGAACCCAGCCAAGAGTCCCAGTTGTCAGTCTCAAGAATGCAGCAAGAAAAAAACAGAGACAAGTATTGTATTCCAACAATGGCTGGGAAGTCAATGTCTCTGGATCCAACCTCTTCACTCCAAAATCAACCACCATTTATTAGCTGTATACAAGGATAGGTGGGGCTAGTAAAGGATTACAATTCATCCAAAGAATCAACTTTAGAGGGCATAGATAATCTTATGTTTGAAGTACCTTGACCTGGAGTATAATCCTGTGATGGCCTAGATAATCTTATGCTTAGAAGTATCTTATCCTTGAGTATAATCCTGAAATGATTTAAGAAGGTGTAGATGATCTTAAATAGTCAATGGGAAATCTCAGATGGGTGGTGCCAATAATCCCAATTCTTCCTTTTATCCCATAAGGAAATAGATAAAACCAGTCATTGTGAATTTGTGGTCCCCAAAAGAAACCCACTCCAGAGATTACAAACCAACTCCTGAGATAATGGCATTAATCCACTTATGAAGCTTTCATGACCTGATTACTTCTTAAACACCCTACTTCTCTATACGACTATTATCGATCACATTTGCAACACATGAACTTTGAAGGTTATTATGAACCTAGCACTGTGACAATTTACTTACCTTAAAAATCAATATAAAAATTGAGAAAGTTTAAATCATGAGAAAATTAATCTTGATGTCACGTAAACCAAAATATTATGCTGGCATTACTTTTACATGCTGAATTACAATTTAAAGGCCTAGATCATGCCAAGAGCTCTTCTTTTACTTGAAACTAAGGCTTATTATTGTTGTTGTTGTTGGTGGTGGTGGTTTTTTTGAGACAAGTTCTTGTTGTGCATCCCAACCTGGTCTCACACCCATAGTGATCCTCTTGTCAGCCTCCCAAGCACTGGGATTACAGGTGTGCATACCAAACCCAGCTGAAACTAAGGCTTTTTAAAATAACTAGTAGGAGGCAGTGGTGCCTGCCTGTAATCTCAGCACTTGGGAGGCTGAACCAGGAGGACTGCCTCAAGTTTGAGGCTAGCTTGGGCTACATAGTGAGTTCAAGGCCAGCCTGCATGACATAGTAAAACCTTGTCTCAAAATACACACACACACACACAAATCTGTAACTAGAATACTAAATAAATTACTTAAAATATCATGTTATTATATAAATAAATTTTCCAGTTCCCACAAAGGAAACATATACATTTTAATAACTTGTAATTCCTTCTAGACATTGCTATTTAACTGAACTAAATTTCCCTAGAGTGTACACATAAACTAAAGAATTTTTTGACTAGCTAACATTTAAGTCTTTTCAATAGGGGGGGAAAAAGAAAGAAACTCCTAGCAAGTGAAAGGTTCTGAGTTCAATTCCTAGTACAAAAGAGAGGGAGAGAGGGAGGGAGAGAGGGAGAGAGGGAGAAAGGGAGAGAGAGAGAGAGAGAGAGAGAGAGAGAGAGCACAAAGCTGGCAATGGTGGTGCATAACTGTAATCCTAGCTGCTACAGAAACTAAGGCTAGAGGATCATGACTAAGAGGCCAGCCTAGGCAATGTAACAAGAACCTTCCTCAAAATAAAAAATAAAGGGGCCTGGGAGATAACTCAGTGATAAAGTTCTTCTCCGTTTAATTCTCAGTACCAAAAATAAACAAAACAAAACAAGAGTGAGAGCTGGGCATGGTGGCACACATCCGTAATCTTAGCACTTGGAGGGTGAGGCAGGAGAATTGACATGAGTTGGAGACCAGTCTGTGGTATAGTGAGTTTAAAAACCAGACTGAAACAGCAAGGTTCTTTCTCACACCAAACCAAACCAAGCCAAACCAAGAGTGAGAGTGCTTTAGTCAGATTTTCATCACTGGGACAAACACCCAATACCAGTACTTAAAGGAGAGGTTTCTTTGGGCTCATAGTTTCAGAGGACTCAGTCCATGGTCATTTGGTTCCAGGACAGGAACATGGAGGAGGGGCCTGACAAAAGCAAATTGCTCAAACCATGGTGGGTGGGAAGCAGAGCAGGGAATATTAGCAGAAGGGAGGGAGCAAAAGCCCACATAGAGTACAAGGTCACACCTCCACAACCCACCCAGACACACCCAGAAGTGTTTTACTGACCTACTAGGCATTTCTTAATCCAATCAAGTTGACAAATTTCAACTAATGGTGAGAAAAATGAGAAAAAAATTAAAGAGAGCTACTTCACACAAATATGAAACCATCGCTCAAAACAACTAGAATTATGTTTACTTTGCCAGGAGAAGGAAATTAGTTTAAATGTAAAATACAAAATTCTCTCTCTCTCTCTCTCTCTCTCTCTCTCCCTTTTAAGAAAAGAGTCTAACAAAAAGTGCTGGAAAACTGGATATTCATATGTAGAACACTGAAACTAGATTCCTCTCACCTGTACAAAAATCAATTCAAAATAGATCATAGGCCTAGCCATAAGACCTAAAACTTTGAAACTGCTAGAATAAAGCATAGGGGAAACACTTGAAGCCATAGGCAAGGGGAAAAGACTTCCTGAATAAAACTCTAATACCACAAGGAAACAGCAAAAACAACAATGGAAGTAGGTCAAATTAAAACATTTCTACACATTAAGGAAAACAACTAACAGAGTGAAGAGCCACCCTATGGAACGGAAAAAAAAAGGTTTTGCTACTCTTTTGACAGAAGATTAAAAGTAGCCTATATAAAGAACTCAAAATACCATGAAATAGCCCAATCAATAAATGAACCTGGTGTTAGTTGACATGTGGTCCATAAAGTTAATGTTCATGCAACTTTGTATCTCCAGGGTTTGGCCAAAGAAAATGAAACAGTTTTTTTCCAGGGACACAAAACTAAAAATTCTTTATCAGAATTCTGAAATAGTGATCTATGCCAAGTTTATCCAGTCAAGGCCCAAAAATACCTTCGGAATTGTAGTCTCTGGGGCTGGTTGTAGGATAGATTTATTGGCCCTTGACTGATGGATAAATTTGTCTGGTTAATTCTGAGAACAAATGAGACTCTGAGCTGCTAACCAGTTGCAAGACCCAGAGAAGTTGGTATCCCCAACTTCTTAGAGGGATAAATAATATTCAATCATGAGAGATCATGCATTTGTGATACTTTTAGATATCCAGGTCTGCACACCAATCCTTTCTGTACAGACTTTCTCTTAGAGATGAACAACATTCAAAACATTAGACAAGCATACAGACTATAGAAACAGGTGTAGTAGCCCAGAAGACAGTTTCACCAAGAAAAAGACAAATTTGACCAGATAACCAAAACTCTAGGGAGTCCTTATTCTGATAGGAAAACAAAAGCAAAAATAAATCTGCTGCTTAAGGATCATAACCAAATATAAGAGCTCAGTTCAGCAAGAATCTACCTCCTAGCAATGAGCAGAATGGCACTGCAAAGAGAAACACAAGAGGTTTCGCCTGTGCACACAATTATCAAGATCCTCAGCTGAATCTCTGGATTCTCCATATCTGTCCATGTCCTCACAGCCAAAGTCCACCAGCAATGCACCTGTGGTTGAATAAAGAAAACTGGAGACAGTTTGGGGAACTACAAGCATCTCAGCAACTGCATGCTTGAGAGGGCTTATTAAAGGACTGGGGATTGTGTTAGGTGATTTCCTAGGAGAGTTTAAGAAAGGAAAGATTTGCTGTAGGTTGGATGCTGCCCTAAAGTGGAAACAATCCTTTTTGGTTATCTTAATAATTACAATATACAAGAAAAGAATCAGGGTTCATGGTCTATTTGTTAAAGTAGCAACCATCAGTGAGGTGGTGCTTGCCTGTAATCTTAGTTTCTTGGGAGACTAGGAGGATCACTGAGTTCAGGAGGAGGAGACAAGCCTGGGAAGGCAACATAGTGAGCCGAGGTCTCCAAAAAAAGTAACTATTTGGTCATTTTTTGTGGTTTGGACAATGTTCTTTTTACCTTCAGAAACTATTACAGAATAGTCTTTTTCTCCATCTATCGAAGTGTGACATTGTCTGATGTTAGTGTTTTGTGCTCAACTGGACAACACCACTGCCTTGCTTGTGGTATCAGGCTAGCTCCTAGCAACAGCAAGACTTCTGGAGGAGAATGCAAGCCAGCTTCCAGCTGCCAGGAGCTGCCTTTTCTTTTCCCCTTTTGCAAAATTAGACTCCATAACTCTTTGGCAGAACGTGAGCTCTCTGCATAACCACAGACCCATTTCTTTCCAATGCTTTATAACTGGCCCTCTCACTCATTTATACTCTCACCTGCCCCTGCGGGATTTAACAGAAAAGGAACCAGCCAAACAAGTCCAGAGAGAAGTGACTTGCGTAGGCTCTCCCAGTGAACTGGCAGCAAAACTGCAACTAGAACTCTCACTCTGTGGTTTTTCCTTCCAGCTCCTTGCTAGACGTTAAGATAGACTGTTAAACCCCGTAGGTATCGGCCTGTAAACTTAAGACAGATTGAGTCAGATAAAAATACTTCTTGCTGCTTTCTCACTCACAAGGGTTTCTATGTTATTTTTTCTTTTGGGATGCGATGCTAGGTCTCAACAGGTCTTTGCTCCAGCCACTTCTGACCTTCCTGCTCCTCAAACCCACCAAGCTTGTTCCTTCCTGCATGAAAGTCTCTGCACTCTTCCCTCGCATTTCCACGTGGCTGCCTCCCCTCAACTTCTCAGCACCAACTCTCTGACAAGGCTTCCATCATAGGTGCCCTAGCATCCCTGCCCTGCTCTGTCTCTAGGAGTCACCGTCTTCCGCCTCCTTGAAGAAAAGTCCCTTAGTATTTTGCTCACAGTTCTCCCACAGTGTGTCAAGAGTGTGAGGCTGGGTGGCCACGTCCACCTGTTCTCTGGGAATTGCACTCACTGCCCCAGTTTTGCCAGGGCAACTCCAGCTAGCACGCGAGCTCTCAGCGCGACCCCCAGTGCGCATGCTCCGAGACGAAGCCCCGCCTCCGAGGGAGGGGCCTAGGCACGCCCTCTGGCCGGCGGGTCGCCGGCTTCCGGGTGGTACGAGCGCGTCGGGGCGGAGGATCGATGTCGCAGAGTAGCGGCGGCGAGTGGGCGTGTTCGCTAAAGGGTCCGGCGGGAGGTCTGGGATTCGGGGCCCTTGAGAGCAGGCAGGAGGGCGCGGGGAGAGTCTGGGGCGGTCGACACCCGACGCCCTCCAGCGGGCATGTCGGCCGAGGCCTCCGACCCCGCGGCCGCGGCGGCCCCATCCCTGGAAGCCGCTAAGCCCTCGGGTCTGGAGCCTGGCGCCGCCGCCGCCGCCGCCGCCTGCGGTTTGAAGCCCCTGACCCCGAACAGCAAGTATGTGAAGCTGAACGTGGGCGGCTCGCTGCATTACACCACGCTCCGCACGCTCACGGGACAGGACACCATGCTCAAAGCCATGTTCAGCGGCCGCGTGGAGGTGCTCACCGACGCCGGAGGTACGCGCCGCCCTTGCACGCGCGTCCCTGCACCCCGCGGCCTCGGCTCTGCCTCCTGGCTTTCACAGGCGAGGTTCTCCCGCCCCTACCTCCGTCTTCTCTCTCCTTTTACATTCACAATTTTCCTCCTTCGGTCCTTTACCGCCAGCAGTAACCAACAGTTATGGGACCCCTGACTCCTCGAGGCACTGTGGTAGGTGCTTCAACCTGTCACCTGGTAATCCTCTTACAGATTCTCCTGCCCTTCAGCCCTCAGCTCAAAAGACATAGGAACCAACCCTGCTGCTGGCAGCGCTCCTTCAGGCAACTTTCATCGGTTTCAAACGACTGCCCAGCCTTACCCCTACACACACACACGTACCTCAAGACTCCTAGAGACCGGGGAGACCTTGTCTGTGTCCATGTTCCCAAACTCTAGAAATCATCTGTAAATGCAAATTGTAGAAGAAGAAGGCTGCTCTGGGTTTGCCAGGAATACTAAAATGGAGGGTGCACATGCAGTTCTCCTTGGCAGGTGAACCCTGCCTTCTTGGAGTGTCACACTGGATTTTGTGAACCACATGATCTAGTTAAAACTTTGCCTGTCCGTCCTCTCCCTCTGCATAGAGGTGGATGCAGATTCAAAAGGGGTTTACAAGTACTGTGAAGGCAGCAAGATAAAAACTTGGGAGATAAGATTTTAGCCTTCAAATATAGGTGAAGAATTCATTTATTTAATTAGTATTATGAGACTTTTTGATAAAGGAACACAACAAGATTAGTCTTACAGACTTTGCCTTTTTTAGGGAGATAGGATAAGCAAGTGAATGAAATATATGTATATAATGTTAAAAATGGTAGTGAACTGGAGAGTGGGCATGGGGAACTAAATCGGATGGTTAGAACTAACATCAGGGGTTAGAGATTTGTGCATTATATAATTCCATAAGAACTTTTTCTTGGATGAGGGCCTTCTATTCTAACTAGAACAGATTTGAGAAGAAAATTCTTTTTGTGGTAGGGTATGTGTGAACACCTCTGGGAGAACTCATTGGAGATACAGTATTCCAAAGATTTCTTAGGTTAGCAGAAGTTTGAGACAGATCAGTTTTTAGACTCTCTCTGGAATCTTTTTTTTTTTTCATAAAATTTGAGTAGCTACAGGGCCCCTGCCAAAAACCACCCTTCCTAGCTGGACATGATGACACACATCTGTAATCCCAGCAATCAGGAGACTGAGACAAGAGGATCGCCATGAGTTCAAGGCCAGCCTGGGCTACATAGTGAGTTCAAGGCCAGATTGGACTACATAGTGAGAACCTGTCTCAGAAAAACCCAAAACAAAACAAAACAAAACAAAAACTCCACCCTTCTTCCTGTCTCTTCCCACCCCACCAGGTTGGGTGCTGATTGACCGCAGTGGCCGCCACTTTGGTACAATCCTCAACTACCTACGGGACGGATCTGTGCCACTACCTGAGAGTACCATAGAACTGGGGGAGCTACTAGGTGAAGCTCGCTACTACTTGGTACAGGGCCTGATTGAGGACTGCCAACTGGCATTGCAGGTGAGGGTCCTCCTCCACCTCCCAAATCTCTGTGCCCATGTGCCTGGGAGAACTGCCCAAGGGTTAGAATTGGGACTGAGAAAAGATACATGGCCTGGAGAGCCTGGCTCTGAATGGGCATAATGGACAGTGAATCCCTTTACTACCTCAGGCCAGAACTGCTGTGATGATTAAATACTTGTTCTCTGCTTTACTGCCACCTGAGAAGTCATCCTTAACATGTACCCACCAGCTTGAACCATTGGTGGTACATGCATGACTGTCCCATCAAACAGCTTGTACCACTGGTTTAGTCATGTTTACCAGTCTTTTTACTAATAAAATTAATAAAAAGCTGCTGATGGACAGTCCATGCTTGTATCACTGGTAGTTTATGTTGCTCAGCATTGAGACATACAAATTAATGACTCTGTTGTGAACATGCTAAACACAGCTCCAATCTGTTCTCTCCCTTGCTCCCAAGTCTGAATAGCCCCCTATGTCCTAGAGAGAAAAAACAATCCAAATTTAAATTGGAATATAGTAACCTACATGATCTGATCGTACCTCAACCCATGGGCAGGCGGGCGGGCATGCTTGTTTCTTTCAAATCTTTTCCTCAGATAAAATATAAAAACAAAGCCACTGTCTATAAATAGGGTTGAAGGGTTCCAGGCCCCGCTTGCACCTGTGGAGCTCTGCTTCTGTGGATCCCCTCAGAGTTCTGAAAGCTCAGTCAGGACCCAGGGCTTTGGAGTCATCCCTGTCACAGCCCATTGAGTGAGCTTGTGTGAGTCAATTCTGACCTCTGGCATCCTCTCCTTAGGTTTCAAAAGATTAACCAAGAAAAATAAGTACAATGTAATGGATTTTACATAAAGTCTTTTATTCTGTTCAAGTTTTATAACATTAAAATATCTTTTATGACACAGCAGTAATAAGAGATTATAAAATTTTCTTTTTTAATGCCCTTTATAAACAGTGGTGACTTTGAAAAACTTTCACTCATCTCAGGGCATACTTATTTTTCTTAAAATCCAAAGGTACAGCATTCCTTTGGACAGCATCCATTATTTTTCATACTTTATGACTGTGGCTCATAGAGGGGAAATGCATTTTTATACTCATATGTGTATAACTGAATTTTATGAAAGGGTACTTTTAGTGCAGTGTACTTGAATAAATTCTATTCCCTCCTTCCCTTCCTTTCTTTCCTCTTTGTTCCTCTCTAATATTGTTTGAGACTCATTAAATTTATTTCATGGCCCACTAACAAGTTACTGCTTATGGTTGAAAAACATTGAGTGAGATCTCGGGAATACATTCCGCTATATAATTTTAAATTGTGTGTCAGGAGTGATTGTGCTATCTGCTGTGTATACATTTTGTACCCTTGGTTGACATAAAAAGAAACCAAAGGAAAGTTGGACTATACATTCAAAGTCAGTAAACCACTAAGTGGCAGAGCACAGATTCAACACCAGGTTACCTGACTCCTAAGTGGAATGGCTTTTCTTCATGCTGCAGCTGCCTCAGCTCCTTATTTCCAGAGACCCTGGCCAGCCCCACTCCCTACAGCTCAGCACACTCCCAGTGTGTGGCACACTGCTGTCTTTGACCTATGCAAATGTTTTCTCTTTTTATTTTTTCCTCTTCATTCCCAGTCTCCTTTCCTCAAGGGCACCCATTCAGTGCTAATGTTTGTGCAATATACTATACTTGGATTAAGTTTATATTCTTGAAAAGCAAAAGCATTCTTTTGCATATGTATGCATTTTAAATTTCCATAAAGGGCATTGAGCTGTGGATCATACTATTTCATAGTTTTTTATTCTACACTTCTTTAGAGATCTATTCATGCTATTGCATGTACATCTCATTCCTTGCTTCTAAGAGCTGCTTAGAAATCTATGGGTTTTGCTCACTATATTTTATTCATACATTCCTCTGAGGTTGGAGACCTAGTTTACTTCTTCCCCCAACACACTAGTGCACGGCGCCTAATGGTTCTGGTGGGTTTCTCATGGCAGCTGAGAACATTGCCGTTGATGTATGCAAATCAAATTTAACTTCCAAATGGTTATAGCGCTGGTACTCATGACCAGCAGAGAAGAAGGGATCCCAAATGTGCATATTCTCAGTAACACGTGGCATCCTTCATCTTTCTAATTTTGCCAATCTGATGAATGTAGAGTGATCTTATTTTACTTTGTATGCTTCTGCTTACTAATGAGGTTGAGGTGTTTGTTTGTTTGTTTGTTTGGCATCTATATAGTCTCTAGCTTTTTTGATGTCTCCTTAAATTGCTTATTCATTTTTTTTAACCAAAATTTCTGCTGGATTTTCTTCCTGCTGCTTAGCAGGAGTTGCTTGCATATTTGAGTCTAATTTTTGAAAGAAAATTAAGCTTTATTATATAATGGCATGTATTTTACATGCTCTAAGGCATGCGGGGTTCTTTGTTTTAGTCTTTTTTTCTCTGTTAAGACCAAAACATTTATTGTGACTAATGGTCAAAATGTTCGAGCTGAACTGTGTGCTGCAGCAGCTGGCTTTCTTGAGTTTAGATGTTGTTCCTTCACAGAATCTGCAGCACACACTTTTCAGGTGCCTTGTTTGCCCAGTCCCTGTGATATTTCATCTTGTAGCCTTGGCACACCAGTTTTACTTTCTGCTGTTCTTGGCAGGATAGACGCATTTGTCATAGGTGGACTTCTGAAGATGTTAGGCCTTAGGGTCCACAGTGGCAGCATGACCCCTGCATCTTATGATGAGACTTTCTAAATGATGCCGTTCCCTTTGACATGTCAGTTCTGCTGCAGAGGTTCCCAGTGATGGGAATCTTTCAGAGCTTTCGGTGATTAAACTACCTACCTCAGTAGGTTCACCACTACTGCCCTAAGGCATATGTTATACATAATAAATTAGCCTTTCTTCTAAGCATCTAGAATGATACTATTTACTTTCCATGGTTGGGAGAAGTCAAAAAGTATTCATATTATTAGTTTTAAGATTCAGATGAGGAATCCTAGTTGAGAAGGTCTGTTCTAGATAGTAATTTATAGTCAATTTTAGATATTACCAGTATTTTTTTTAACCATTACCTATCTGTGACATCTGGTATTAAATAGAAACCCTTGGTTTTAAAACAAAATTAGTTAACCACTTATTATTTTTAAAGCAGTATTTATCAATTGTAGAAATTTAGGAAACACAGATAAATAAATTTTTTTTAAAAAAATAAATATAAGCACCAAATATTTTTTCAGGTATTTGTGTGTATCTGTGAGCATGTGTCTCTGCTAGAATCATGTTGTATGTACTGTTTTGTAAGCTACTTTTTTAGTCATTGTTAATAATTGCCATCTTGCCATATCAATAAAGTTTTTATCTGACGCCAAAGGCATACTCCAGTTTCTCCAGTTGCTCTAGAAATGTCTTTTGTTTTGTTTTGTTTTTTGTTTTTGAGACAGGGTCTCTCTGTAGTCCAAACTGGCCTTGAACTCACTATGTTGTAGCCCAGGCTGGCCTGGAACTCATGATGATCCTTCTGCTTCAGCCTTCCGGGTGCCAGGATTACAGGCATGCACCACCACACCCAGCTTCTTCAAAAACTCCTATAAGGACGGGGGGGTTTAGCTTAGTGGCATTAGCTCAGCAGCATAAATGCCTACCTGACAGTAATGAGATTATGAGTTCAATCACCAGTACCAAAAAAAAAAAAAAAAAAAAATCTGCCATGAAAAAAGTCCTAAAATATAGAGTAGCTTTAGATCTTAAAAGTGGGCAGAAGTTGGGAGGACTCTGAGCAGAATGTTAAACCTTCTTTGGGGAAGCAGCAGTAAGAGCTTAAAGAATAGTTAGGAAAATGTTACTGAAAACTGATGAAAAACCAATCTTGGTTATATGCAACATCGCAACATTGTCTCCTGCAGTAATCTATAGTTGGGAAGTTCACCTAGTGAACTTGGGTGACCTAGCTAAGGAAATTCCCAGAGAGAATGTTGAAGATCCCTAAAGAAAAAAAAAAATTGAACAAAGTGCTAGAAACTGTTTTATTTGAAAATTTCCAGCCTCGGAGCAGGCATGGTGGTGCACACCTGTAATCCCAGAATTTGGGAAGCTGAAGCAGGAGGATTGCTGCAAGTTTGAGGCCCACCTGGGCTACAAAGTGAATTCAAGGCCAGCCTGAACTGCATAGTAAAACCCTGTCTCAAAAAAAGAAAAAAAAATCCAGCCTTTCCAAATATGTATATTACAAATACGTTAAAATTAACAATCTCAGACTTCCAGGAAGGGATCAAATATAGAGAATTTTCTAGAAAACATGGTAAGAATATGAATCTGAGAATGTGATTATAATTTGTGATCCCAGCACTGAGGCAAGAGAATTGCCATGAGTTCAAGGGCAGCCTGAACTACATAGTGAGACCCTGTCTCAGGAAGAAGAGGGAGGAGGAAGTAGAAGAGGAGGAGGAGAAGGAAGAAAGGAAAGAGGAAAGAGGAAGGAGGAAGAAGATTTGATTAAATTATTCTGAGCCAGCTGCTAGTTCTGAGAAACTTAATGGTATTCTTGGCTGTCTGAGCATTGCTGTCTGAGCACAGCCCAAAGTAGAGAAGGGCTTACCTTGCAGACTCATGTGTGTGGCCTTTTCTTAGGCACTAAGCCCCAGAACTTACAAGATACTCAGAATTACAGTGGCAGAAATGCTGCCATCTTGAACTGAAAGGGACAGACCAAGAGTGAAGGGGAAGAGGCTTCGGGTCCCTAGACTTTTGTAGACAGGAAGCCGGCTAAGGAAACTAGAGCCGTGGACATCTTTCATGGAAAAAGAGGATGACACGGGGTGTAGGAGCCATGAGGAATCATCCCTGAATGGGGGCAGGCATCAAAGAGTTCCCAACATGCACACAAGTGGATTATAGACCTCTAAGTCCAGTGCCTTCTGTGTCCCCTCTGTCTCCCTCTCCTTTCGAGCAAGTGTCCCTAGTGGTTGTCCTGTTTCTACTGCTGCATATTGGCTGTGTGGAGGAGATGCTTGTCTTTTGTTTAAATGTCCTTTCAGAGTGATAAAGAACTGTGGGCCTGATTTAGAAGGCAGCATTTTGGGTTGGATGTCATGGTGGACCTTTTAATTCCAGCATGCTAGAAGGCTAAGACAGGAGGATTGTAAGTTCAAGCCTACCTTGGCTAACTTAGTGAGACCCTATCTCAAATGTAAAAGGTACTGGAGATGTAATTCATTGTGAAGGCTGTGGGTTTGCTCCCCAGTACTGCAAAAAAAGCAAAACAAAAATCCCACAGCATTCTGTACTTTGAGCCACTACTGTAATGAGAGTACGTTTTGTCAGTGAATCAACAGAGACCAGGCAGTGGACCATAGAGCCAGTCTCTAAGGCAACTTCCAATGGTTTTTGTCCCCATGCATTCATTCCCTGTGTCACCTCCTTCCACACTGACTAGGGTTGACGAAATGATGTTGTGCAAGACCGTGAATCTTCCGCCTTGGTCTTTTTAGGATTATTTGCTCTGAAGAAGCCAGCCAACTTGTTATAAAGAGGTCCACATGGCAAGTATTAGCTGGTGTGAATTGGCCAGTTGTATGAGCAGGTTCCTCAGAAGTGATTCCGTCCTAGGCCGTCACGCACTCAGCTGCCCAAAAGCCTGCTGACCATGGCTGCACAAGAAAACTCACACCAGAATCACCTGGCTGAGCCACTTCAAAATGCCTAGCCCTTGAAAACTGAAACGATACATTTTATGTTGTTGTTAATTTAAGACAGTAAATTTAGGGCAGTCTGTTGCAGAGAAGTAGACAACTAGCCGGGGATTTAGCTCAGTGGTCTAAGTCCCTGCTTAGCAAATGTGAGGTTGTGAGTTTGATCCCCAGCACCAAAATAAATAAATAAATAAATAGACAACTATTTACACTCCCTGCTTTTTTCTCGTTCATTCACGGTATCTTTCTGTAATTCCTCACATACATACCCTGAACTGTTTGTGAGTACTCTGTTGAATTCTACTGCATTTTTGTTTTGTTTCCACACTAGAACTAAAGTATATTCATTACTTTAGCTTTGTAGTATATCTTAAAATTTGATAGTATTACTGTCTCATTGTGGTTCTTTAAAAAAAATTGATCTAAATAATTTGTCTACATTTACCTTAATCTTTTTATTTTATTATTTTTTAATTTATTTTATTTGTTTGGGTTTTTTTGGCTTTTTGAGACAGGATCTTACTACATATTCCAGGTTGACCTTTAACTCACAGCGATTCTCCTGTCTCAGCCTCCCAGGTTCTGGGATTACAGGCATGTATTTTTTATTTTTTGAGATGAAGTCTTACCACATTGCTCATGCTAGACTCAAACTCTTCTGGGCTCATTGATCATCTTACTTCAGCCTTCTGAGTGGCTGGGACTACAGGCATATGCCACTAATCTCAGCTTCCCATGTTAACATTAGACTAAGCCTTAAGAGTTTCTCAAGAAAACCTCTGGAATTCATTTTCGAATTGCACATTTAGTTTTCAAGATTAGGTGAGCTAAAAGGGGTTTTGGCATGAAGATTCTAGAAGACAAAGAAGAGGACCTGTGTAGCTGTGCATGGTGGCAAACACCTGTAATCCCAGCACTTGGGAGGCTGAGACAGGAAAATGTTGAGCTCAAGGGCAACATGAACTTCATTTCAACTTCATAGAAATAACCTGTCTCAAAAACAGAAACTGTTCAATTCTGATTCCTTCTCCAACCTCATCCTGCCTAATCAGGGTCACTTATTCAGCATATATTAAGCACTCATTTATGTAGTAGGAATTTATTCTCCAGGTAGAAAAAGACAAGCTGTAAACAAATTACAGAAAGTTAGAAAATGTCAGGAACTAAGTTCTGTGAAGGAAATGAACTAGTAACATGAAGTAGATGAAGCAGAGGGGCTGCTTTAAACAGGGCACTGAGGAGGCAGGGCCGGTGCTTTGAGGAGGCTCAGAGCGGAGGGCTGGGTGGTGCACAGGAGCCAGCTGTGGAGACAGCTGAGTCAAAAGCAGCCCACACTGGGTGCAGCCCAGGGTCAGGGTGGGCCCAGCTTAAGTTGGAAGGAACAAGGCAGGCGGGAAAGCCAGAGACCCCCAGCCAGAGGAGAGATCAGTGGAGCTGAGATCAGAGAAGTTGGGTCCTTCCAAGGCTCAGACCACCAAGGAGTCTGGTTTTTGTCCTGAAGTGTCATTAGCAGCTCCTAAAGGCCTTTAAGTGAGGGAGGGAGTGATCTCTGGTTGTGCGGTTAACTACTTTCTGTTTCTTCCCCAGCAAAAACGGGAGAACCTGTCCCCTCTGTGCCTCATCCCCACGGTGACATCTCCCCGGGAGGAGCAGCAGCTCCTGGCCAGCACCTCCAAGGTGAGGCCCCTGAGCACTTTGAGGTGGAGGCTGAGGGCCTCTTCCTGCAGCCTGACTCCCGTCCTCTCCCCTTCTCCCCCAACAGCCCGTGGTGAAGCTCCTGCACAACCGCAGCAACAACAAGTACTCCTACACCAGGTGACGGCCGCGGGGGCCTGTGTGTGGGCACATCTGGCCTGTGTAGGGTGGACGCCTGCCCTGCTGCTGGCCCAAGGGAGGGCTTCAGCCATGTGGAGGGACTAGGAGTCCCTAATGCACATGGCAGCTCTGCTGCTTGCCTGCTGGGTACTTTGGGCAGGTCACCCCTCTTCTGAACCTGTTTTATCATCAGGAAGCAGGCATTTGGGCAAGGACTAAATAATGACTACAGCAAGTACAGTGGCACCTCGGTTCACTAACATTTGGTTTACAGACAGAAGCATTTGGCAAAATTTTGTTTTTGTTGACAAACTGCATCAAGTGACAAACGTGGCTGCGGCCATGTTTCCCACACAAACACAGATGCAGCCATGTATTCCAAACTCATAGAATAAATTAAGTTTGTGAACCACACGGTACACTAGTTATTTTTAAATCACATCTAAGACTGCTCTCTGTTAACTTTCACAACTGTCCTGATGTTTGAGATAGGTGTTGTCACTTCCGTTTGCAGCTAAGATCAAGGCACCAAAAGGTGAGGTAACTTGCCACCTGTCAGTGAAAGAGTGGCAGAGCTGCAGGGGCAGGTGAGCAGCTGAGCTCGAGAGACTGTCCTGGAGCCACTGTGCTGTGCTGGGACCAGCAAATGCTGCTGGAGGCCGTGTAGCCATACAGCTCCTTCAGGACAGAAGCAGATGGGGCCCAGGTGCCACATCCTGGAGGGGCTCGGAGGGAGGGAACCCAGTCATGCTGAAGCCACCTGACCTCTGGTCCTCAGCACATCAGATGACAACCTACTTAAGAACATCGAGCTGTTTGACAAATTGGCCCTGCGCTTCCACGGACGGCTGCTCTTCCTCAAAGATGTCCTCGGGGACGAGATCTGCTGCTGGTCTTTCTACGGGCAGGGCCGCAAGATCGCCGAGGTGTGCTGCACCTCTATTGTCTATGCTACAGAGAAGAAGCAGACCAAGGTGAGAGGGGTTAGGGTTTGGCCAGGGGAGAGTGTGGGGACCTTAGACAGGAAGCTAGGTAGGTTAGGGAGGGAGAGTCCTGCTGTAGGAGTCAGGGGCTAAAATTCCAGGGGCTTGGTCTGTAGCTTGGGCAAGTGGTCTCTATTTCTTGACCTGCAAAAAATGAGGGATTTGGTTTTGCTTTGTTTTTGATGCTGCAGATTGGACAAAGGTCCTTTCATAGAGTCTTTTTCCTTTTTTATTCTTTTAATTTTGTGGTTCTGGGAGTTGATCAAGGGTGCATCCTCAGCCTGAGCAAGTTCATGTGCATCTTTCTGTATAGAAGATCTGCGGTGGTCTTTAGAATCTTAGGACACTTAGAATACACCCAGATTTGCAGATGATGAGTTATGAACATGACAGTCACTTGCAGATATTTCCTGAGCACCTGCCCTGCACTGAGCATAACCTTGGGCATCAAAGTGCTAAGTAAAGTACCCTTTCTTCTTGGAAGGGATGCCTTCCAAGCTCAGTAAGAAGAGCACACCTCACTTGTGCCATAGTCCCTGCTAGTCTCCTCAGCAACCGAAGGTCTTTCACACCTACTCATGCACATTCTGTTCCCGCTTCTTGGAATTCTTTTTTCCCCCTTCATACCTGTCTGCCCAATGAGCTTGTATGGTTTTGTTTTGATTTTGGTACAGGGTCTCACTATGTAGTTCAGGCTGTGCTCGAACTTACCTGTGTAGCCCAGGGTGGCCTGGAGCTCATTGTGATACTCCTGCCTCAGCCTCACAAGTGTCACATTTACAGGTGTTTACCATCACACCCAGCTCTGTACTTCATATTTACAATTCAAGCTAAACATCGTTTTTCCCCTGGGACAGCTTTGCTCATGACTTCAACCTAAACACTCCAGACAAAGCTAGTGATGCTCTCTTCTTAGCCAGAAATAGCATTTGTTGTAGTCTGTGCTTTGGAGTGGGGGAGTGATTGCTTTACCAACAGGGCACTGCTATACTTTTTTTCTTTCTTTCTCCTTAATACTTGCCTAGCCCTTGTCTAATCAAGAAACATGCCCAGAATGTGGAGATGGATGAATGAATGACTCAGCTTCCAGGAGGTTTCTTCTGCAGTTGAGGAGATAAGACAAACCAATAATTAAAATACAGCTTAAGAGCTGTGCTTATCATGACCTTCCAAGACTGCTCAGTGGGATTCCCCAATCACTTCCTCCATTTCATTCCTTTCTGTTGTCACTCTCAGTGGCCTTGGCCTCCCTGCTGATCATTGATCTGTACACTAGGCACATTCCTGACTCACAGCTTTAACCCTATTGTTGCTGCTCCCCAGTCTGCTTTCTCTAGCTTTCCACCTGTTTCACTGCCTCCCGACTTTGATCAAATATTGCCTTCCCAGTGAGGCCTTCTCTGAACTAACTCCCTGTTGAAAAATGTGGCACTCCTGAGCATGGCCATTCTCAGGCCATCCCCTGATCTATTCTGTGCAGCATTTGTCATCACTTGACTGTATGTATATTTTGTTAAGCATGTGTCTGATTCTTCCCCTAGGATATAAAGTTGCTGAGAGCAAGCACTTCTGTTGGTTCTGTTTACTGATTTTTCTTCCCAATTCCTAGAGCAAGGCATAGCATAGTACAGTCGCTCCATATTTGTCAGGTGAAAGAACAGACCAAGAGACTTGGCAGTGAAGGATAGAAAATAATTATTCTGTCTGTCCAAGTTCAGTGAAGCAGAACTTTACCAAGAAAAGAAGTTACAGAGAAACTGGTCAAGGCCTGAGAATTGAAACACAGAGGCTGGGAGATGTGTGGTGCAGGAGCTGTCAGGAAGAGGGTTGTGACACTGGACTAGGTAGGAACTGGTGATTGCTGGCCTTTTGCAGGTGGAATTTCCAGAGGCCCGGATCTTCGAGGAGACCCTGAATATCCTGATCTATGAGACTTCCCGGGGCCCAGACCCAGCCCTCCTGGAGGCCACAGGGGGTGCAGCTGGAGGTGGTGGGGCAGGCCGAGGGGAAGATGAGGAAAACAGAGAGCACCGTGTCCGCAGGATCCACGTCCGGCGCCACATCACCCATGACGAGCGTCCTCATGGCCAACAGATTGTCTTCAAGGACTGACTTTGACCCTTCCCCTGCCTCCTGCTTCTGGGACCCAATCCCTCCCTCTTTTCTGCCTTCCCCAGATCTTTGCCCCGGCTCTGCTGGCCAAGTCGTGGGTCTTCATTCTGTCCCCTCGTCGGATGGTACAGTTCGCCTTGGCCCTTTCTATTCATTTCTACTCATTGCTAACATAGACCATTCCACTCCCTTCCTGCAGGCAGAGCCCTTTGGAAGGTCAACATTCATTCCCTCCTCACCATTCTTGTCCTGCAGGCTTCCCTTTACCAGCTGGTTAGAATGATTTAGAATTCCCCTTAGTTCATTGTACACACAGTGTTGAGCCAGCCCTTAGTAACATGCGCCAGCCACGCTCTAGCTGCCTCTAAGCAGTACTGTCCTGTCTGCCTGCGCTCTGCTCCCTGCTTCCTTAAGTTTGTCCTGGGCTGGCCAGGGCCTGTACCAGCTCAGCTATCTTCTTGATCTGTTTCATATTATTTATTGTTTTAATTTTCTATTAAATTATTGGAATAAAGTCAAGTTGAGGATCTGCTGCTGGCTCCCAGGGAGGAAACAGGAAAATGGCTTGCATTAAGAAGACACCTAACTAGTTTTATGACAGAAGATATGAGCCCTTGTCCCAAGCCCTTCTTGGGGATGGTAGCTGGGAAGGAAGTACTCAGGAGTTGGGAGAGAATTCAGAGTTTATATTTCAGTGTACCCTGGCCAGTTCCCACCCTCAGCCCTCTTCCCCCCAGCCATGGGAAGTAGGTCCCAGCTGCCGTTCAAGCTGTCCCCCAGTGCAGCATCTCTCTGGCCCAGGTATCTGCAGGGAAAACCTTCCTTCAAGGGTCTGGTGCGAAGACAAAGTCAAGGGCCTGGCGCTCGGCCCCAGCCACGTTGGGATGCCAAAGATCCACAATGAAGACCACTCGAGGGCCATCTTCTGGGGAGCCTAGGGCACATGGGGATGGAAACAGGAGAACAGCTGGCATTTAAGTACTTTTCTGCCAAATCATTCACCAGACACTGAGGGAAGCAAAAACTGAGTAAATAAGTGTCAGGCCTTGTTCTAATCCTTATATGCAAAAAGTCTTAGTCATCAAAACAAACTATGAGGTAGTGCCATGGTTTTCCTTATTTTATACAAAGTCACTGAGGCATAACAAGGTTTAAGTAACTTGCCCAAGGTCCCACAGCTCCTAAGCAAGCAGTAGGACAACAGTCTAGGTGACCCAGACCCAGTGTCGTGTGCTAATAAACCCAGTATGCACTGATATGAACTTAATTTATCTTGTCACTTGATAAATAAAAGTGGTTACCCCATGGGTAATAGGGGTTTTGTTCAAAGTCATGCAACTGGAAAATGGTGATTTTGGAACAGGAAGTCAAGTGGACCTGATTCTGTGGGCCTGTCTCCATGTTTTGGCCCTACAGCCCCAGCCCCTCCGGATGCTATTACCATTGTGAGCCACTGTGTGCAGGAAGGAGTCGTCCACTAGGAGGCAATGTCCCTCAGCCCAGCACTGGGGCTCACCCCCAACAATCAGCTCACAGCCAGGAGGGATCTTCAGCCCTGTGGGAAGAGACCAGGCATCCAACACCCTGCCTCTGTCCAAGGGACCTACCCTGTTTAGCCAGCAGATCTAAGGATTTTAAGATTGGGCTTTCTGGTTGTCTCTTGGTCTCTGGAAAGTGACAGTTCACTCAGTAGAGCATTGGATGAAAACAGGTCTAGTGGGAAACACAATCCAAGATTCTGAGAGAAAAGAAAAGGCTTTTTGGAGCAAATCACATGTCCCCTTGGGCTTCCTCAGAGTTCACATCAAGAACCTAGGGCTGGGGATTTAGCTCAGCGGCATAAGTGCCTGCCTTGCAAGCACGAGGTTGTGAGGTTGTGAGTTTGATCCCAGGTAGAACAAAACAAAACAAAACTACCTATATGCTGGGTACTGTTTCCCCAAAAGTTACAACTGAGAACTCTGTTTTAGCCCAGGGACCACATGGAATGTGATAACACTGAGCAGCCAACTCAAATGCTGGAGAATAGGAAGGCACCCCAGGAGAAGGTGTGGCATTTGAAAATATTCCCAATATACGGGGGGATTAGGAGGAAGTTATTCTAGGTTGAAAGGTCAAGTAGCAGCTGCTGGGATTAGCCAGAGCACCTTCAGGAGAGTATAGTGGGAAGGGGAGGAAAGATCTGGCCTTGATCCTGAGGCCAATGTGCCCTAAAGTGCAAGATGCATGCAACCGACAGCACAGGAGGTGATTTTGGTTGAGTCAAGATCATAACGGGATAACAATCAGAAAATTGATTTCTTTCAATCTTTAAACATCAAAACAGAATTCTCAATTTTGTGCCACTGCACAGCAATACCACACTAACATTGCTACTTTTCCAGGGAAGAATAGGTACACTGGAAAATATTTAAGCCTTTGTGTGCATGCATGTGTGTGTGTGCCAGGAGTTGAACTCAGAACCTTGCACTTGCCAGGCAGGTATTTATGCCACTGAGCTATGTCCCTGCACATACCCCTTTTGTAGTACTGGGGACTGAACCAGGGTGTTCACACTGAGTTACACCCCCAGACCCTTTTTAATCCTTCACGTGTGAGTCAGGGTGTCGCTAAATCACTAAATTAGCTACACTCAAACTTGCAATCTTCCTGCATCAGCCTCCCAGAGTATTAGGATTACAGGAGTGGGCCACCACACCCAATTTAATTATAGCTTCCTTTTTTAAATTTTAAATTTGATTTTATAGATACTTTCTAATTAGAGCAAGTAATATTGATATCACTTATAGTTCTATAAAAATTCCTTTTCAATAAACTCAAAGGAGAGTCAATGTGACATAATATAGCATGGAAGTTCAATGACTGTGGCATAATTTATGATGGTTTCCCCATAGTGAAGCTCAGGAAGTGTTGCTGTGGGCAACAGGGAGTCACAGATATCTAAGAAGAGAGGCATGATGAGAACAATAATGTGGAAAAATCTAGTGGCCAAGAAGAGGGTCTAGACGGGAGCTGTGGAAGCAAGGAGGGTGTCTGTAGGTGGGATCTACTCACCCAGATGGCATCTGACTCGAGCATTGGTGGGCCCACAGCGGCTCTCAAGCCGGGCCCCAGGCAGGAGGACAGAAAAGCCAGCATTGCCAAAGGTGTTGGCACTCATGAAGCTCCGCAGCCCCCTCAGTGCCCGGTAGGCTCCTGGGCACCGGCGGCAGTTGTTGGGTTGGCACCGGCCTGCTTGGTACAGCAGGAGCTGGTAGCACCCAGGAGCCAGGGGCGGGGACCAGCCGCGAGGCAGAGGGGTCGTCCCTGAGAAGTCCCAGCTCACAGCCTCAAAATCCCGCAAAATGGCAGGGAAGCTGCTCTCTAGCAGCTCCACATCATGCCGCTGGGCATCCCGTGGCACAAAGGGGGCTGAAGGCAGGTCTGGTAGGAAAAGCAGGCCTGGGCGCTGAATGCCCAGGGGCCCTGGCCCTCCCCCAGGGCCTGGGCCACCTTGAGCTGCCCTCCTCACCCTACCCATCCCAGCCCAGGAGTAGCGCCTGGCATAGGCTCGAAGCCGACGACTCACTAGGCCCTCTGTCCTGGATCCTTCTCCAGGCTCCTCCACTCGCCCCAGCCCTGGCCTACGAGCCTCAGGGCATCCCCCAGGCCTACCAGTGATTCCTCCAGCCTGGCTCCCTGTGCCCAGGCCCTGCATGTCTTGGGATCCCAGGCGGTAACAGTACCAAAGAAACAGAGAAGTGAGAGCCCCGAGAAGCAAGGTCATTGCTGAGGAGGCCAGGGGCAGTGGCCATGGGAGCACAATAGGCAGGGAGGCCCTGGCCAATAGGCCTGGGGCATCTTCTGGATCCCAGTTCCCTTGTCCTCCCAGCTCTCCTCCTAGCCCCTCTATGGGTACCTCCTGATTGCCCCCTGGGCTGTTTCCCTTCCACATTTCCACTCTTGGTCTCTTTCCTCCTGAGGTCTCTCCACTTTGTATTCTCCCCCGCTTCTTCGGGTACCTCAAATCGCCCTTTCCTTCTAGCTCTCTCCTTTCTGTACCTCTTCTTTCTCTGGGCACCTGTCTCCCCTGCCTCCGTCACTCTCCCTCCTAGGCCGGCTCTCCCTGCCTTCCTCTAGTGCCCTCTCTTCCTCTCTCTCCTTTTTCTCCTCCCGGCGGCGTCTCCTCTCCCTCTGCCTCTCCTCTCTTCACCTCCTCGACCTCCCACTCTCCTCTTTTCCTCCCTCCACCACCCCTCCTTTTGATCGCTGTCTCTCCTCCCTTTTCTTCTGGCTTCCGCAGACAGCAATTCCTACCCCCACCTGAACCCGCAGCCCCAGGACCCTGAAGCCTGTCTTCCTCCGTGGCGGTTCTCTCTCCTTCCTCCCTCCTTTCTTTGCCCTCGCTCTTCACTCGACCCGACCCTCCGGTCCTCTCTCTCTCTCTCTCTCTCCCCTGCTCGGCTCCTTCCTTTGCTCCCACTCACCCTGACGTCACTCCTCCCGCAGCCCTCTCTGCTTAGCCACCCCCGACCCCTCCCGGTGACGGCCACAACTCAGCCCCGGGGGAGGGGGACTCATCCCTGGATTTGCCTCCCCGCCCCTTCAGCCCCGGCCGAGCGCCACGTGGGGTGCAGGGGGCACAGTGCCAACCCCCAGCCGCCCTGCAATGCGAAAAGCAGGGCGGGGCCTGGGAAGGGGCAGGGACATAGGGGGCGGGGCGAGAGCGAGGATTTGACAGACAGGACCGGAGCTCCGGGACAGCTAGCGGGCGGGTTGGCAGTCGCCCCGCCGTTCGGTGGGTCCGCAGGTCCCCCGAGCTTGCGTTTCCACCTCCCCTGGGCTTCCGCGGGAGTCGGCCCCCTAGTTCGGGCCAGATGCACAGAGACCGAGGCTTTGGCCAATCGCGGGCCGCGCCGGAGACTCGGAGGGGCGGGGCCGGGAGCTGTCCGCACCCGGCGGTGCTGAAAAGGGAGCTCCCGAGAACAATCTGAGCCGACGCAGCGGGCTGCTGGCTCGGGGCGCGTTGCCTTTAAGAACAGTGGTCTCTCCTCCCCAGCTCTGGCCTTTCACCTCTTAGACGCCTCCGAAACTCGCCATTCTCCTGGGGAAGGGAAAGCCTACTCCACTCTTAAGCTTCTACAAAAGGCAAAGTCTCACAGGGATCCGGATATGGACTGAGGACATTTTGGGGGAACCAAGTGGTGCAACCCCTTGGATATCTGGGAAAAGGAGACTCAGTTTCCAGATGTGCTGGAATGGCCGGGGCGGGGTACTAATGACTGCTGGGACCAAAGGCTTTCCTTTGCCTCTGAGGAAAAGGGGCTGCTGGAGTGAGGATTACGGTTCCAGCTCTCGACCCCTCCTTCCTCCATCTGCACTTCCTCCTCCGCCCTCCTCCGCAAATAAATCCTAGGCCCCTCCCCTCGCCCATCCCCAAGATCTGACGTGGGCTCGACACCTTTTTCAGCTTCTCCCTCCCGCAGTTCTAGTGCCCGAGCTTCGGCTCTCCGGGTTCTTCAACCCTTTCCTTCCCCGACTATCCCTGCTAGAGCCCAGTAGGCAGCCTCCCAATCCTCAGCCCCACCCTAGGCCCCCCGGAAGCTGCCTTCCTGTTCCCCACTCCCCTGGCTTGGGATCCAGCTAGCCCGGTGGACCTGGGCACCCGAACGAGAGGGTAACCTTCGGCCCTCTCAGCCCCACCCCCTGCAGCTAGAGCCGCGCCCCCCTCTACCACAGACCCCAGAGCGAAGGACAGAGATTGAACCAAAGGGAGAGGATTCCAGGCAACCAACCCCTAACCCAATTCTGCCCCTCCACCCCAAGGGGCAGAGAAATTGCCTTCTTTTACTGACTCCCTAGCAGGGAAGCAAAATCAAGGGGGAAAAATAAAAGGACACGGAGGAAAAGTGGCAACTAGATTATTTAGGAGAGGCACAGAGGAGAGAGATTGGGGTGAGTCGCCATGGGGACTCCCAAGGCCCAGCACCCGCCGCCTCCCCAGCTGCTGTTCCTAATTCTGCTGAGCTGTCCCTGGATTCAGGGTAAGGACATAAGGGTGTGGGGGTGGGCCTTGGGAAGGCCCGGGGAGGGGATCCATCTACCTTCTTTCTCCAAACAACCTGGGTCTTCTGAGCTCATGGGAGAGGGAGGGCATAGCTGACCGCGAAGAGGAACGTAAGAGCTCTTTGGTGTATGCCCTGAGCCCCTTAACCCGTAATGTTGAGGAGGAGGAGGGGAAAGGAATAAACGGGGCATTTAGCAGCGCCTTAGGGGTTAAATCCAGGAAGAAGGGCTGGGGAAGTTAGGGGGTATCTGTGGAGGCAGCAGAAGCACGCAGGGTATCCGGGTGGGAGACGGAGGTGTTGGGAGAGACTCCAGGGACGGCACATACGAATGTTCTCGGACATACGGACAAAGACGGATGAACAGAGGTAGGGCCCAGAGACCAAATATTCAGTCCTTCACTTCTCCCTAACCCTCTGTAACCCAAAGCTAGACTCTGGAGAAGGAGACAGATTGGAGAGAAAGAGACGAGAGAGAGAGAGAGAGAGAGAGAGAGAGAGAGAGAGAGAGAATAGCTACACTGCAGAGGCAAGAACCCAGAGAAAAGCTGGGCACTGCGGAAGCAAGGGCTGGGAAGTGTTGCCAGACCCTTTGCGGAACCCCAGGGTTGTGAGCGAGCCCCACTGAGGATGAAAGGAGGGCTGTTCCCCTAGCCCCGTTCACCACCGCTGGCGCTGTCCAAGGTTCAAAAAACCTAATGTACTCACTAAAAGACCTACACAGCCTTGGATAGTGGTAGGGGAGAGGGACCAGGAGTGTTTAGGACAGCTGGGAGCCTCTCCTCTGATCTTGGCTTTCAGCTCAATCTAGGATGCCCTTCGCCGTTGTTGCCCAGCTGATGCAGAGGGAAGATCTCTGAAAAAGATCTCTCTGGAAGAGGGAATGTGGGGAGTTGAGATGCTCACTGAATTTCACCTCCTAGGTCTGCCCCTGAAGGACGAGGAGACATTGCCAGAACCTGAAAGTGAGAACCCTACAGTGGCCTCTGAGGCTCTGGCTGAGTTGCTTCATGGGGCTCTGCTGAGGAAGGGCCCAGAGATAGGCTACTTGCCAGGTAAGACCCCCCAGGTGGTGGGAGTGGCATAGAGGTGTTGAGAGAGGAGACAGGGAGCCAGGCCAGGAGAGAAAAGCAGAGAGAAATTGCAGAAGGAGCAAGACACCCTACCCCCACCCAAACCCAGTGAAATTCAAAGGAAAACAACTGGAGAGTCAACATTGGGTATGGACAGAAACAGAAGTATAAACAGTATGATTAAGAGACAGCCAGAGAAAAGATAAAGACAGGTGGGAATTCAGAGAACTAGAGTCTGAGAAATGGTGGGGGACAAAGACAGAGAGAGTAAAATATAGAAACTAGCAGGTTTCACTAGATCTAGAATCATAAAATCAGAGAGCAGAGAAAAATAGTAAACAGAGAAATAAAGAGCTCCAAAGAGAGCAAGACAGAGAGCAGAGAGAAAGGTACCAAGGACAGCCAAATGTAGAGGGAGGTAGGGACAGGCTCCAGGGACACTGTCAGGGTGGAGGGGCCTGGGGGGAGAAAACCTGAGGGGATCGTCAGGTTGGGGGGTTAGGCTGCATATACTTGGGAGTCGGTAGGGAGTCTGGATGGCAGAGGAAAAGATGGGGGCTTTTTCTTAGTAAGGAGGGTTCCCTGGAGGGACCCTCCGTTTCCCTCCACCTGCTTCCCGCTCTGCCAGCTAACTCCTTTTCATGACTTCCCTTGCATTGGTCCAGGATCAGATCCAGACCCCACACTAGCCACCCCTCCAGCCGGCCAGACTCTTGCAGCACCCTCCCTGCCGCGGGCCACTGAACCTGGGACAGGACCTCTGACCACAGCTGTAACCCCTAAAGGGGTCAGAGGGGCAGGACCCACAGCGCCAGAGCTGCTGACCCCGCCCCCGGGCACCACGGCCACGCCCCCTCCTGGCCCTGCCTCCCTAGTCCCGCCCCTCGGTCCAGGGGGAGGAGAGGAGGAGACCACTACCACCATCATCACCACGACAACGGTCACTACTACAGTCACCAGCCCAGGTGAGGCTATGAAAAAGGGGTGGGGGCGATGTCCAGAAGCAGCACAGATGTGGGAAGAGGAAGGTGCGGGAGATGGCTGGGAGAGAGGCTGCCTGGAACCTGAGGAGGAAGCTCTAAGCACATATGGGAAAACATCTTTGACTTAGCATTTCTATACCCTTCCTGTATGCCGGGCCCTGATCCATGTGTTCTTTGTTATTGCAATTGGGGGAGGGAGTTCTCGGTCCAGGACGGAGAGCGAGCATTGGATAAAGATGGTGAGGGTCTTGGGGAGATGATGAGGACCTCTGGGGCTGCTTGGCTTGGAGGGCAAGAGCACAGGGCCTCTCTCAATCCCAGATGCTTGTATCTCTTTAGTTCTGTGTAATAACAACATCTCTGAGGGCGAAGGGTTTGTGGAGTCTCCAGATTTGAGCAGCCCCACCAGTCGCACGTTGGAGCTCCTGGATTGCACCTACAGCATCCATGTCTACCCTGGCTATGGCATTGAGATCCAGGTAATTAGACCTAAGTGTAAGATGGGGTGATTTCCCAACCGTTTCCTCTGGGCCCATTCAGTGTGCACAGGTTTGGCCTGGGAGCCAGAGAGCTTGTTTCCTAAATCACGTGGACCTGTTTTCTGACTTAGATGATCTTGAAAACTCTTCTAGGGTTCCACAACATGGGGCAATGTCCCTGTGTTTTTGAGGGCTGGAACAGAGGGGGAAAAAGGAAGGCAGAGGGTAGGGGCCTTGGGGAGTCACGTTTCCCCCAACTGACTTGCTCTGGCCTTTGTCTGGCTTCTTCAGGTGCAGACACTGAACCTGTCTCAGGAGGAAGAGCTCCTAGTGCTGGCTGGTGGGGGATCCCCAGGCCTAGCCCCCCGACTCCTAGCAAACTCCTCCATGCTGGGAGAAGGACAGGTCCTTCGAAGCCCAACCAACAGGCTGCTTCTGCACTTCCAGAGCCCACGGGCCCCAAGGGGAGGTGGCTTCAGGATCCACTATCAGGGTAAGGAGTCTAAGGGGGTGGGAAGGGCAGGGGCCACACTGGGCATTAGAGATGTTTCTGGGGACTTTCAAGCACAGAGTACTGTGGGGGACTGTTCCTCCTTAATGGGATCCTGCGGAGCAGGACCCTCAGAAGAGACCAGTGCACTTTTCTCATAAACTCAAAGTGTGCACATATCCAAGTGCCTTAGAATCCATTCAACTCAACAAATTTTGAGTACTTGATACCAAATCTTATTGTTGGCCTTGAGAGAGAAATCAGTGATCCATTTGTTAATCTGACTTCAAGGAACTCAGAATCTGGGTATAGACAGACAAGGAATTAGGGTGGTTATAATTTCTTGAAATAAGAGCTAAAATGGAGGAAACACAGGCAAGGGAAACAAATATAAAGAGGGCCCTAAATTTTTTCTAAAGACTATGGAAATACCTTCTTGAAGGAGGTGACGACAAAGCTGAGACCTAAGGAACAAGTTAGTTAGCCAAGGGAAGGGTAATAGGAAGGGAAAGAGGGAAGCAGCTGTCCAGGATGGACATGTGCATTCCAAGTCCCAGAGAGAAAAGAAAGTGTCAAGCCTGGAGAGGAGTAATTTAATATGAAGATAGAATTGTCCTGGTTGTGTGATCTGCGACAATCTACCTAATCTTTATGAGCCTCATGATCTCATTTGAAAAACAGGGGTTAGTGTGGTGGCACATACTTGTAATTCCAGCATTTGAGAGGATGAGGCAGGAGGATCGCTGTGAGTTTGAGGCCATCCTAGTCAATTTAGTGACTTAATGAGGACCCCCCCAAAACAAAAAATAAAATGATTGGAGATGTAGCTCAGTGTGAAGGCCCTAGGTTTAATCCCCAGTATCTCATCATAATCATAGTATTTATTGCATGGTATTATCAGGAAGATCACATATAAGTTAATACATATCAAGTGCTTAAAGCAGTGTTTAGTACACAGCTCAAAAATCACTGCTATTAGAGTCAAAGTACAGACAGTGATCAGGACCCAGATGGGGACAGGTTGGAGGTAGATCATAAAGGACTTTCTCAGTTTCAGATTATTTTAACCTACATATGAGAGTGAGACATGTGACAGTCTCATATTTGTCACTTAGAAAGGTGCTTTTGACTTCTGGGAGCGAGGGAAGGAGGACATGACTGCATTCATGAACATCTGCCCATAAACAACATCTGCTCTTGCTTGTGTTGCTACCTGTGTGTGTTGGGGGTGGGGGGGACTCCCCACAGCGCAGTGTATTCTAGTGCAAGTGTATGCACGAAGCAAAGCACTTGACCAGTGTCCCAATTCCAGACACTGCCATCTTCTCCCAGGTCCCCCCTGCTGTGCTCCTTGGAAGCAGAGGGACCTGTGTGTTGGGCAGTGTTCCCTTCACATCACTTCTCAGCTTCACCGAGCTTCATGTACCCTGCTCGCCTTGGGAACTCAGCACAGATGCCTGTGTGTCTTGTCATACCCCATGTCCTTCCTGGTCTCTCCTGGGCCTGTGCTCAGGGTCTTCCTGGGGGCTTGTTGTGCAAGGCAGTAGCACTGGTGAAGAGTCCAGCAAGCTTGGGCATGTGCATGTTGTCAAGGCCTGCTTGTGGAGGAACAAGAGCATGTCTTGAGGGCCTAGGACTGAGAACTGGACTTCAGTTCTCACTGAAAAATGGATTCCCACTGGCTCCTTCAAGCAGCCATTTCCCTCAGGTATTGAAAATAGGACTCGTAGGCTAAGTGGAACATTTGGGGAAGCCGGGTTATTGCAGCAATTGGCCTTCATTATCTGCCTTGGTTTTCCCTGCTTGGCAGCTCCTTCAGGCACCACTGGGACTGAAGCCCTGTTTCAGTCCTTCCCAACCTGCACTAACTGGAGCCTCAGTTCCAGTGTGGCCTTATTAGCTTCACCAAGAAGCTGGGGCTCCACCAACCCTCACCCAAGTCAAGCAAACTTGCCCACATGCAGTTTCTTCCCCAAACATTGTACTCCTCACAGGATCTACCGGGCACTGTCAGCTCCATCCCTCAGAGGAAGAGAGAGACCCAAAGGTCATGTGGGCTTCTCAGCCACCTGCAAATTATCATGGAGTGAGAAATCAAGCCCCCGAGTACCCACAGCTGCTCTTATGGGGCAACAAACATGTTCTGAGCACCTTCTGTGTACTGAATGTTTCTTTTATTTTATTTAATTTTCAGGTTAACCCTCACGGATAGGAATAATTGCCACTAATTATGGGGTCTCAGTGGTGAAGTCAACTGCTCAGTCCTATAGCTAAAAAGTGTGGAGCTAGAACTAGAACTTCGGTCAGCCTGTCTCCAAATTGATCAGTCAGCCTAGGCTTTTCAAAGATAAGATAAACAAATCTTTTTAAGTCTCACAGTGACCAGAGACAGTGGTTATTGTAATGGCAAAGTTATGCATATACACATGGTGGTACCTGCCTATAATCCCAGCACACAGGAGGCTGAGGCAGGAGAATTGCAAGTTCAAGGCCAGCCTAGGCAACTAAGCAACACCTTGTCTCAAAAAAAATAAATGTATATAGGTAAAAGAACAACTGAGAATTGGAAGTAGTAGGGTCAGGTAGACTTCCTGGAAGGGGGTGGCACTTAAATTACTCTTTGAAAGATGAGATAGAGCTCAGAAGGGACCTTGTATACAGGGACCCAGATATTTTTTTTAAAAAAGTATTGAAAAGGTACAGTAAGGAGCCACAGAATGGTTGCTTAGAATATACAGGTCTCAGATGTGGAACACTGAAGTGCTGGGCTGAATCTAGCTGCAAAGGAGTTAAAATGTCAAGTTAAAAGAATTCAAGCTGAATGCCTTTGACCATGGAGGGTCAGTATAGGGGTTAACATTTATTGAAGCCACTGAGTTCTAGAAGGTTGTATCTATGCCTGTCTCTGTAGACTACAGACTCCTAAAGGGCAAGGCTTGGGTCTGTTTCCTCTGTACCCACAGCTCAGCCAAGGAAATACTTGCTGAATTTTGAAATATGGAACAAAGCAGGTCTCTTAGAGAATTACTGCAGGAGGGCAAATCACCAAGGCAGTAAGCCCAGGCAAGCAGGGGTCTCTGCAGCCCTCTGCTGGGGACAGCCTGCCCCTCCCAGCGAGTCTGTTTGGAGGTTCTACAGGGGAGCACCACTGTGTGTACCCTTGTCCTCCTCCAGTGGCACCAAGCGTGCTGCCTCAGGAGGGACACGTGTGGAGTGCTTAGGCAGGAAATGGACACCCATCTAGCCCACCAGATCAGCTGAGGTGACCCTAGTGATCAAAAGGTTGGCACCCATCCAGGAAGCCCTTCTTCATGAGCTCTGCCAGGTTCTGCTGGAGTCAAGTTCAGAGCCTGTCATTTATCAAAAAGTGACCTTCAATTTATTTGTTTTATCCCATCTACTTCTACAAGAATTTCAGGAGGATTTCAGGAAGAATGCAAGCAATACAACTATATAGACTATGTAAGGAAAAAGTGGCACTAGGGAGTGATTATTTGAGTTTTTAAAAATGGAGTGCCAGGGATGTAGCTCAGAGACAGTGCCCGCCTGGCAAGCGCGAGGTCCTGAGTTTGAGTCTCAGAACCAATAGATAAATAAATAAATTTAAAATAAAAAATAATTAAAAATGGAATGGCCAGGGGCTAGGAATGTGGCTCAGTGGTAGAGCTCTTGCCTTGTATGTATAAGGCCCTGGGTTCAATCCCCAGCACCACAAAAAAAAAAAAAAAAAAGGAATGGCCAGGCTATTGTTGCTAGGGACAAATTTTAATCTGATTCTAAGCTACCTGGAAGCCAGTAAAAAAAAAAAGGGAGGTTACACAGTTCTCACTGCAACATAGAAGACAAATCAGTTTCTCAAAGAATTCTCTTGAACTTCATTTTCACTAGGGTATTCATTTGGGGGAGACTGAATATTAATGTTTTTAATGGCAAAATGGTTTCTAGTGAAGTTTTATGACTTGTATGACTGAAGTAGTAGTCCTCTGTGAAAGTCTGTGAGAAAATGCCATGAGGCACTGAGTAATGTGGCACCTCAGTTTCCACACCTGGAAAGCAGGTTACACAGTCTTTCTCTGCCTCCCTCACATGCACTATGCAAACTCACTTGGGAAGTTGAAAACACTCTGCAAATACTGTTGGTTATTATTAGGAGAATCAACAAATTTGCCTGAGGTCACATATCCAAGGAGTACCAGAGTGATTTCTTTGAACTTCAGTTATCTTATCTGTAAATGGGAGCCAAAGTGGGTAAATTATTAAAAGAGATTAAAAGAGATGATGAGTTTGGAAATTTCCTCCTCACAAGACAGTGAGCCTGTGCAAGGTGCTTGTATGGGGCTGTTTGTGTCCCCCAGGGGCCCGGAGGCAGGGGTTGATGTGGGAGATGGCATGGGACAGTGAGTCTTCCCTCTGCCTGCTCTGCCTGGTCCAGCCTACCTCCTGAGCTGTGGCTTCCCTCCCCGGCCGGCCCATGGGGATGCAAGTGTGACAGATCTGCACCCTGGGGGCACTGCCACCTTCCACTGTGACTCAGGCTACCAGCTGCAGGGTGAGGAGACACTCATCTGCCTCAATGGTACCCGGCCAGCCTGGAGTGGTGAACCCCCTAGCTGCATGGGTGAGTCCCCTGTCATGGGTGCGGGTTTCTGTTCTAGGACCCTCACTGGGGAGTCCTATCACAGGATCTCCATCTCCATATGGAGAGGTTTCCGAAGAGTCTCCATCCTCAGGTCCTTGTGGAGCTCTCCACCAAGGTCTCTACCCAAGGGGAACCTCCATCCTTGGTGGCCTCCATCTTGCACATCCTACCTACAAGTTTCTGTCCTCATCTTAGAGGCAACTATTTTTAGGTTTCATATCTAGGAGTCTTTGACTTGCAGATTCCCCATCCTGTAGTATTTTCACTTTGGGGATTCCCACCATGAAGCTTTTCCATCAGAGGACAACTCCCTGTCACAGGGTGTCCACATCTGGGGGGTCCTTCATTTTAGCAGAACCTCCACCTTGGGACTGTCCCTCCTGGAACGTCTCCTTTCTCACAGTTGGCCTGGGGTAGGTCCCATCCCCAGGTGAGCCCTGGACCAGTCCAGCCTGAAGATGTGGCTGTACCTCCAGCCAGTTTAAACCGATCTCCCCTGCCCGCAGCATCCTGTGGTGGCACCATCCACAACGCCACACTGGGCCGCATCGTGTCCCCTGAGCCTGGGGGAGCAGCGGGACCCAATCTTACCTGCCGTTGGGTCATTGAAGCAGCTGAGGGACGCCGGCTACACCTGCACTTTGAGAGAGTCTCCCTGGATGAGGACAATGACCGGTGAGAGTCTGGGCCTCAGGTCAGATGTCCCCACCCTGGGACAGTAGGGAGTCAGATCTGAGAGGGATATGTGTCTGACTTAGTTCTAACTCTTTCTTAAGGAACATACCTGCATGATCTTCATTAAGTCACTTACGCTCGCTGCTCTGTTCTCCCATTTGTAGAGATAGCACTCACTACCTCTCTGAATGCATAATTAATTCATTAAAATATGCAAAGTACTTGAAATAGTACCCAGGATATAATAAGCACTACAAAAATGTTTGCCATCATCATCATTTTTATTTAATCTTGTGTTCTAGCTCTGCCTCTACTTGCTGTATCTTTCTACTTACTATGTGATCTTAGGGTACTTAATCTTTTCATACCTTGTTGTCTTCATCTATAAAATGAGGGTTAATAAAGGTGTCTGATTAAAGAGCACTTGTGAAACTCAAACCAGATAAAATGTGGAATGGCATAGAAGAATGCATGGCATATGGTAACATTTACTAGTAAGAGCTATAAAGATAGGCAAGGAAATCTGCCAGAGGCACAGCAGTTCCTGTGCCTCTGGAAACAGAGCTCCTGTCACTCTTCTGTCCACTGCAGGCTGATGGTGCGCTCAGGGGGCAGTCCCCTGTCCCCTGTGATCTATGACTCAGACATGGATGATGTCCCAGAGCGCGGTCTCATCAGTGATGCCCAGTCTCTCTACGTGGAGCTGCTGTCCGAGACACCTGCCAACCCGCTGCTGCTCAGCCTCCGATTTGAAGGTGATCTGTCCCATTTCCCCCCCAGGCCCCACTCACAGGTCACTTAAGTGTATATTGCGCTTCTGCTCCTTTCCATGGTTGGCTCTCCTAAATCTGATTTCACCCCAAAACTACAAAGATCACTTCACATGGACTCCTCATTTTTGTTGTTGTTGTTGTCTTGTTTTTGGTACCAGAGATCAAACTCATGACCTTGCACTTGCCAGGCAGGCGCTTATGCCACTGAGCTAAATCCCCAGGCCGCCTTCTCATTTTGTGACTGCCATTTCTAAGTTTCATGTACAAGGTATGATTGAAAAATATTGTGAATGTTTAAAACATTTTTAAAAGCATATTACAGTAAAAAACACATGGCCACTAATCCTCCGCAAAATATTCCCTCTCATGTCAAACACACTTATCTCAACATTCTTACCACTTTCTGAAGCAGTTCTGGAAGCCTTCTGTTGTATTTTAAGTCATACTGTCATAGCTGCTTTTGTGTCCTTAATCAATTCAAAAGATTTGCCTCTCCTGATCATTTTGATTTGGCAGAAGAGTTAGAAGTCCCATGGTGCCAGATCCGGTGAGTGAGGCAGAGGAGAACACACCATTGTGGCTGAATGAACCTGCCTCTCTGTTGTAGGGCACTTGGCAAAAGCATTCATTGTATTTTTGGTCACACCTCATAAAGATGCAAACGAGGACTTCCAGAACTGCTTCACAAAATGGCAAGGATGATGGGATAAGTGTGCTTGAATGTAGGGGGACTCTTTACGGGGGTCAATGGCAATATGTCTTTTAATTTAAACATTTACCACATATTTAGATCACCCCTTGTATGGCTGGATCCAGGTCCAAAGCTGTGGGACCAGGTATCTCAGTCCCGCAGTTCTTTCCAGAGTGCTGGCTTCCTTCTCAGGCAAGCTTCCCCATGTGGTGGGTCTAGCTGCACATTTACACAGAGCATCACAGCGACTCCATGGGAGAAAGGAAAAGCACACACGTTTCCTGAGCCCTTCAGTCAGAAAGGACCCTCTGACCTAGTTAAGGTCCTGTGCCTTTGCCCGAGCCCATCACTGTGCCAGGGGCAGGTGCTGTCTCATTGGCAGATCTGTCTATATCGCACAGCCATTGCTGGTTGGCACCAGCTGAATCTCAAGGACTATACATGGGGAAGGCCTGTTTTCCAAAAGGCAAATAAGGGTGCTCTCACTAGAACAAGGGGGAATGGATATTGGGCAAATAGAAACAACCAGGTCAGTACTCATGGGAGAAGCATTAAGCATGGCCTTAAAGGATGGAGGGTAATTTAAGAGAGGAAGCCAGAAAGCCAGCTCTGGAGGACACAAGCGTGAACAAAGGTGAGAAGGTGGAGAAGTGCCTGTATGTCTGGGAAGCAGGCTTTCAGTGTGGCTGGAGCAGAGGATTTGTATAAGCAGTAGCAGGAGTGAAACAAAGAAAAGGAAGCAGTCAGAGAAGGGGGACTGGTTTCCTCTCTGATTTGTGGAAGAAATGGAATTGGCACTGGACCCCCGTTGACCGGATACCTTGTCAGGTTGAGTAACAAACAGGATCTTCGGGAATAAAGTGCTACAGAGTGAGGCGCACTGCCCTTGGGTAAGGATCCCCACCCCCATTTGTGAGGCAGCCTCCACACATGTGGACCACTGCTGCTCTGGGAGCGTCAGGCTCATCACCTGTGTTACAGGCATGGAAGGCTCACCTCACAGGTAGTTTTGCAGCTAGGATGCCATCAGGTGGACAGAAACTAAAATGCTCCACAAATGTTCATTTTTGCTGACTGAGTCCAAAGTAAAAACTGAGTAGCTTTTGCACTAGCTGCAGTTTTGGATTCTAGCAACAACATAGATGATCCAAATCCAGCTGTTATCTTTGAGGAGGGAACTCGCCTGCACAAGCCAGTTCTCTGGGGCACCACTGCTGCAGTCTCCAGAGCTGTGTTCTGTGGCTGGCAATGGAACCTTCTGGGCGGGAGGCATGGTTCTGCCATTGCCTGCTAGGTGACCTTGGGCAAGTGGCTTTTTCCTCTGTGGATCTCCTCACCATAGAATGGTGGCTAGGATTGGACTAGCCTAGGGGTCTCCTCCAGAGGCCAGCAAGATAACAACTGTGTGAGTGAGGAGCGTTCAGGTATTTGACCAACTGGAGAATGAAAGCTAAGTTCAAGGGCATCAAGTTTTTAGAAACTCACTATGTGGTTACACAACACCTGAATTCAGCCACATCCCCAGTTTGAGAGTCCCAAAGCCCATCTTAAATGCTTAATTTTCATGACTGATTTGTTCCTAGCCTTTGAAGAGGATCGCTGCTTTGCTCCTTTCCTGGCACATGGCAATGTCACTACCACAGACCCTGAGTACCGCCCAGGGGCACTGGCCACCTTCTCATGCCTCCCAGGATATGCTCTGGAGCCCCCAGGGCCCCCCAATGCCATCGAATGTGTGGATCCCACAGAGCCCCACTGGAATGACACAGAGCCAGCCTGCAAGGGTGAGTCTCTGCATCCCATTAAGTCCTTCGGTCTACAGACTTCTCCCTGGATGCCAGCAAGGCCACTCAGGAGGGATACCTACATGCACACCTCAGAGACCCAAGCCGTGGCAAACCCTGTCCCTTCAGGGGCTGTTTTCTTAACCAAATAATTGGTGGGCTTCTTTCTGAATGCAGAGGTCACAAACCTGAGTATCTCTAAGAGTTAGAACAGAAGGTAGGCTAAGCTTCAGATCAGGCAGGTAGAAAGTGTGGGGCTAATTAGGAACAGGGTTAGGGTGGGATGGTGGCTCACGCCTGTAATCCCAACACTTGGGAGGCTGAGGCAGGAGGATTGCTGTGAGTTCAAGCCCAGTCTGGGCTACAAAATGAGTTCTAGACAAGCCTGCATTACATAGTGAAACTCTGTCTCAAAAGGACTAAAGAAAGAAAGAAAGAAAGAAAGAAAGAAAGAAAGAAAGAAAGAAAGAAATAGGGCTGGGGATTGGGCCCAAGACCAAGATGTAATAAGAAATCAGGTGGATCAGTGGGCATGGTGGCACATGCCTGTAAACCCCAGCACTCTGGGAGGCTGAGGCAGGAGGATTGAAAGTTCAAACCCAACCTGCAAGTTAGCAAATTATTGAGAACCTGACTCAATAGTTTAAAAAAAAAAAAAAGGTCTAAGGAAGTAGCCTAGTGTGAAAGCCTTGGGTTCACTCTCCTATCCCAAAACAAAACAAAGACAAAAAAAAAAAAAAGCAAAAACAATACCAGATGGATCATCAGTACTAGGTAACATGCAAGGTGGTTTGCTAAGGACTGTGGTGAGGGGTCCTAAGCCACACACCTCTTGTCCCCTAGCCATGTGTGGTGGGGAGCTGTCTGAGCCGGCTGGCGTGGTCCTCTCTCCCGACTGGCCCCAGAGCTACAGCCCCGGCCAGGACTGCGTGTGGGGCCTGCATGTCCAGGAAGAGAAACGCATCTTGCTGCAGGTTGAGATGTATGTCTGGGTCCCATGGAGGGTGAGGCTGGTGGGCTTGGCCGGATGTGGGATGACAGCATTCTGACCTGTGTTGACAGAGGTTCAGAAGTAAGGCCATTAAACAAGTTACCGCAGGCTCAGGATGATGTGGGAGCCCTAGGTGCAAATCACTTACTAGCCAGGAGACTCTGGACAAAGTAAAGGGACAATGCAGCCCTTGCATGGGAGAAGGGGTTTGCTGCTGTGAGCAAAGGATGTGGCCTGGGGTTACCGACGAACAGAGCTGGAGCCTGGTCACATCAGGCGGGCGGGGCGGCCGTTCCCCGCCTGACTGTATATTCCGTGCCCCGCAGTTTGAACGTGCGGGAAGGGGACATGCTGACACTCTTCGACGGGGACGGTCCCAGCGCCCGGGTCCTGGCTCAGCTGCGGGGGCCTCAGCCGCGCCGCCGCCTCCTCTCCTCTGGGCCCGACCTCACGCTGCAGTTCCAGGCGCCGCCCGGGCCCCCAAATCCCGGCCTGGGTCAGGGCTTCGTGTTACACTTCAAAGGTACCGAGGCAGAGACCCCGGAACGGGCAGGGGTCCGGCGGTCCCGAGCGAGGACACCCAGAGCCAGTCCCCAAGGCTGCAGGGACGCCGCGTCCCAGGCAGCGCCCACACTCGCCCTGTCTCCCGCAGAAGTCCCGAGGAACGACACCTGCCCCGAGCTGCCCCCTCCCGAGTGGGGCTGGAGGACGGCGTCCCACGGTGACCTGATTCGGGGCACGGTGCTCACGTACCAGTGCGAGCCCGGCTACGAGCTGCTGGGCTCGGACATCCTGACCTGCCAGTGGGACCTGTCCTGGAGCGCCGCGCCGCCCGCCTGCCAGAAAAGTGAGTCGCCCGGTCCTCCCCCTGCCACCCCTCTGCCGCGCTGGCCCACCCTTCCCTGCAGTCCCGCACTACACACCCTACCTCGGCTCTGGGTCCTGCTGCGACTTTCCGCAGGCCCCACACCTATGTCCTTTGGCTCCTGCTGCGTTCAGTGCTCGGAAACTGTCCCCTGTAGCTCTGATCTCCTGGCTGCTCCTCCCCTGCCACGGTTCTGGGCGGGGTCTCGGTTCCCCTGGGCCGCGCGCCGCGCCCCCATTCGGCCTCCTGCCCTGTCTCTCTGTAACCTTTGACGTCCTAGGGAGTCACACTACTGGGACCGAAGCTTATCGGTGTTTGGTTTATTTTAATGCAGTTTCTGAAGGATTGTTGAGTTGGGGAGTTAAGAGGAGAGGGGCCCTGATGCAGCCTGGGAGGGAATGGGATACCTGAACAAAGAGAACAGGACACTCCACACTGGCAAGGTCCTTATCTTGAGCCGAGGTGAGAGAGGGTTAGGAGCTGGGAAGAGCAGAGGAAATTGTTACCCAGAGCCTGGTGCTCTAAGGAGTGGGTAGCAGGTGCCCACCTGTCCTTTCTGAAACAGTGCAGGAAGTTCAGAGGCAGTGACATTTAAAGGAGCTGGAAGTGTGTATCACTTAGAAGAGGTAATAGCATCTTGGCACTGTCTCCCTATTTCAGGAAGCCTGACACGGGCACAGGGTTGTGGCTCTTCCACCAGTTCCTAGGAAGGAACTGTCCCTGGGATCGTGACAATGGTGGGACCTGTGGGAGAAATTTTAGGAAACCAGATGCATGATCTGGTAGGCACAACTCCCCACCCCTGGAAGGATTCATGGAATGTCCAGCCTGCAGCTGGCCCAGCTGAGGGTCGGTGGGAAGGAGTCCTGCCCAAGGTAACACATCCAACCTGAAGCTCAGTGAGCCAAGTCTGAATCTGTGCCTAGTGCTGCAGGCTATGACTGTGAGCATGTTCCAGCTCTGCTGCTCCTGGCCAGAGTGCTGGGCCGTAAGCCCCAGGGAAATGACATTGACCTCTTAGGATAATCAAGGTTAAATGTTATGTTTGTAAAACCTTTAGCAAGGTGCCTGGCTCAGGTGCAATAAATGGTGATGATTATGACCTTGCACAGCTGGGCTGTAAACACCTGTCTGCAGGGGCTGGGCACACCGTGCATGGAAGCCTAGGGGTTGAGCTGGCCTTCTCTGGTATAGTGATTAAATATTTTTCAATTTTACCCCAGGGTGGTGGCCTGTTTGCTCTACTCACCCTGTTTTCCAGAAGTGTGAAATATAGAACACACTGAATTTTAACTTTGTCCCATCCATGCCCTCTTCCTTCGTAGGAACTGGTGGAAGGTAGGAAGGAGGGTTACTCAGAGGAGATGACCTAAAGTTCAGGCCTCTCTCAGCTCTGAGTTCCTGGGAGAAATCTGAAGGCCCTTACTCACCCTGACCTTGCTCTTCTGTCACCAGTCATGACCTGTGCCGACCCTGGAGAGATCACCAATGGGCACCGGACGGCCTCAGATGCTGGCTTTCCTGTGGGCTCCCATGTGCAGTACCGCTGTCTGCCAGGGTACAGCCTGGAGGGAGCAGCCGTGCTCACCTGCTACAGCCGGGACACAGGCACACCCAAGTGGAGTGATCGGGTCCCCAAATGCGCCTGTGAGTCCAGACACACCCCAGGACGGGGGCTGGGTAGCCTTGGGAAGAGCCTGGCAGTCACATGCTGGGCCTACTCAGTGGCACAGCTGCCACGTGACGGGTGCCCTCCCTGCAGTGAAGTATGAGCCGTGCCTGAACCCTGGGGTCCCAGAGAATGGCTACCAGACGCTGTATAAGCACCACTACCAGGCTGGCGAGTCTCTGCGCTTCTTCTGCTATGAGGGCTTTGAGCTTATCGGCGAGGTCACCATCACCTGTGTGCCCGGCCACCCTTCACAGTGGACCAGCCAGCCCCCACTCTGCAAAGGTGCCTGGATGGGCAGGGCAGGAGGGGCACAGCAGTGTCCAGGGAGTGACAGGGCTGGGAAAGTTGTGTAGAAAATTCAGGACAATGAGTGACACTGCCCTTCTGTAGGCTGTCATCCTCACAGGCATATCTAGAAGCCCTGGGAAAATTTGAGGTCCCAGAATTATCCTAAGGAATATAGCAGAGGGGACCTTGTTTTGGAATACCCTTGCCCTCTCTGGATAGGCCTCAGTTTCCCTACTTCTGAAAAATTCTAAAGACCTGGTTGGCTCAGATCGTCCAAGAACTTTGAACTTTAGGAGTCTGGAGAAGGAAGAAGGCCCTGCCCTGATCAGCCCTAAGGGACAGATACAGTTCAGGTTGAGCAGAGGACAGAGAGAACCAGGCTGTCTGGCCCAGCCCCACCGGGCTCCGGCCCTCTCCCCAGCCTCCTTCCCTCCCTGGCTCAGACCCCGTCCCCTCCCCCTCCTCTCCCTGCAGTGGCCTATGAGGAGCTCCTGGACAACCGAAAACTGGAAGGTCAGTGAGGGCACAGGTGGAGACCCAGGCCTGGCCAGGTCGGGAGGGCAAGGCAGAGGCCTGGCTGTGGTAGGAGGCCAGGCCCCGGAGGGATGAGGCCCAGGGTTCAGGGCCCAGGGCAGAAGGCTGGGAGAGCTCATGACCAGGCCCAGCCTTGGCTCACTGGCCTGTCCTCCCCAGTGACCCAGACTACAGACCCGTCACGGCAGCTGGAGGGTGGAAATCTCGCCTTGGCCATCTTGCTGCCTCTAGGCTTGGTCATTGTCCTCGGCAGTGGTGTTTATATATACTACACCAAGTAAGTAACCTCTTACTGCCTGCTGGGGCATATTGTAACATCCTGGATGGAGTAAGCTCAGGGGCTTGCCCACTGGAAAGCCCATCTGTCCTCTCCCTTTCCAGGCTGCAGGGAAAGTCCCTTTTTGGCTTCTCGGGCTCACACTCTTACAGCCCCATCACCGTGGAGTCGGACTTCAGCAACCCACTGTATGAAGCTGGGGTGAGCCTCTTCCCTGCCCCAGGCGCCATACCTCTCTGCTTCCCCAGGACTCCACAGCTCTCTCTCATGGTCTCTGTAATCTCTTCTCAGGAATGTCAAACTTGAATGCCCACAAAGGCCATGTCAATGGGCAAAGCAAACTGTGCAAATAGGGAATGGTAAAAGCAGGGGCTAATGGGAGAACTCACATGCCATCTAAACAGCACAGCTCTAACCCACAGTGGACACTTCCTCCCCACTGCCAGCTCTCCCAATTGTTCTAGACAATCCAGAAACTCATTTTTATGTCATTTTAAGGCACCATAGAATGAACCAAACACCCATTGGCCAGACTTAGCCCTGTTCTCACTCCATGACTCCAGGCCCCTAGTCAGTTACTTAAAAAACCCAGAGTCCTCCCTCTCCACCTCCACCAACACCTGACCTGATCTCTCCATCTTCAGGACACACGGGAGTACGAAGTTTCCATCTGAACGCAAGACCAAGTCTGCAGGACCCAGGACACCCCTTCCCTCCTCATTCAGGGCAGTGGGGAGCACAAAGCCTAGTCTCTGGCTCCTGGCTTCCTTTTTCCCTGCTGTGTAAATAGTTACCCCATCCCACGAAGGGGCTTTGATGGCCCTGGAGACCCCACAGTAAATAAACCAGCATCCTGCCGCCCAAAGCCTCCTCTTCTCAGTTGCCAAACAAGGAGCCTGCCCTCTACCCTGCTGGCTTTTGGACCCTGGGAGGGGAACTCAGCTCCCTGACAACTCTTGGGCCTCTCTGGCCCACCCATGGCTCCCTCCCTCAAGGACTGCCCTTTCCTTGGCTGTGAAGGCTCCTCACCTCCCTGACGCCTAAGTCCCAGGCCTCAGATGGAGAAAAGCAGAGGGAAGAGGAGAGCCGGGCCAAGATCCTGCCCCTTCCTGCTGTCTCTCTGATCCACAGTCTCCACCTTTGCTTCTGGAGTTTTTTGGTTTTGAGCAATAAACAGAAAATCACCACTTGTAACTGGGCTGGGGTGTGGGAAGATGGGTCAAAGAGTGTCGGAGGCCATGACAGGCATTCCCATTGGGGAGAGGGCTTGGGGAAGGGGAACTGTTGTGGGGAAAGGTGGGGATCTGCAACCAATCAGGTTAGAGCAATACATGGGTGCTGGCTTGGCATCAAAAGCCCTGGCCACAGGCTTAGCCCCTGGGAGGTCTGGGTCAACTTGCCTCTGCACCAGGTGTTGGCATTGCCAGGTGGCTTCAGCTGGGACAGCCGAAGTGGCCTCCCTTTCCTGTCACTGTTTGGCAGCAGGCAGCTATAGAGAACCCTTTTTTGACCTGTCACAGCCCAGAAAGGTCTATAATTGTAATCTCAAGAAGTTATTGGAATTTTAGTGATTTAATTTTAATCTACCACTTTTAGATAGTAGATTCAACCCATAGAGAGAAGAAAGACACTGAGACATATATATAGATATAGGGAGCCAAAGGGTCTTAAATCCAGCCATGATGGTAGGAACAAAGGCCTCATCCCAGAAGCCTTCCCAGGTTTTATTCTCCATGAGGGGAGTGGCTTGGGAGGAGTGACAGAGTGGCGGGAAATGTGACTGCTGTGAGCTGGGCTAAGGAGGAGGTCTGAGATCACCTCTCCGGTAAGCAGAGGGCAAGAAATGCAGAGAACAATCTGCATAACACAACTGAGGTGGTATCTAATATTTTGGGGTCAGTGCTGTAGTTCTGATGTACAATCCTGTTTACCCTGGGAAGTCACAGCCTCTTTCTCAAGGCTTGGTTCCAGCTGACAGCAACAGCGTGGAGCAGGGCTCTCCCTCCCGCCCCACTCAACTATGTAATTGGGGAATCACTGGGTGGGATAAAACTGACCTGTCGCTTTGCTTTAGAGATTATATATTAACTCCTCAGCTGGCCCATTTTATATTGATTAAAGCCAACTGAGGGGACAAAGAAATGGCCTAGCCAGCTTTGCACATATCAGTACATGGAGATAAGGACAAGCTTATCCAAAATGCAGAGGGGTGCTCCTCTTATCAAGGAGAGTCACCTCTGTGGTTCTCCACAAGCAGCTGGCTTTCAATTTATTTCACAGTTTACCTAAAAGCCCATCTCCTTTAAGAATTTTTGTTTAGATTCAAATGTTCCATTCTTCCCCACCCAATTTTTTGGCACCTGCTATTACATGTCTGCTAAGTATGAGCTTATAGGTGTTCTTTTCTTCTATAATGTTCCATAAACTTTTGGACACTGTAAGCAATTTGCGGCTGGAGACTGAACCTAAAGACTTTACACGTGCCAAGGACTCCACTACTGAGTTACACCCTCAGTCCAATTTATAGCCTATTTATTAAAAAAGTATCTTGGCCAGGGATTTAGCTCAGCAGCATAAGTGTCTGCCTTGCAAGCATGCGGTTGTAAATTCAATCCCTGGTTAAAAAAAAAAAAAAAGTATGTCTCTAAATGAACTAACTTTTACTTAACATAAAATTATATATTAAAGTCCAACTGAACATGTTTAAGACAGCGATGGGGTGTGCTCAAAAGGAGGTGAGTTTAGGAGAACATGAGGCAAATCGATCTTTATAATAGTTTAAGTTCTTTTTTTGTTTGTTTTTTGAAACAGGATTCCACTATGTATTCCAAGCTGGCTTTAAACTCACTATGTAACCCAGGCTAGCCTCAAACTTATAATCGTCCTGCCTCATTCTCTGACTCCTGGGTTCATAGGTATATGCCATCATACCCAGTTTTAAATTCATTTTCAATAAAGCACTATGTTAAGCACTTTGTATGCAATAGGGTTTTGTTTTGTGGTACTAGGGATTGAACTCAGCAAGCACTGAGCTGTATCTTCAGCACCCCACCCTTTTTTCCCCAGTGATTTTTATTTTGACACAGGGACTAAGTTGCCAGACTGGCCTTAAACTTGACATCCTCCTGCCTCAACCTCCCAAGTGGGATTATAGGTGTACAGTCCTTCTGGCATCAACCACAAGTGCTCTGTGAAATCAGGTCAATACAGTAGCCTTATTTTTTGGATAAGAAAACTGAGGTTCAGAGAGGTAAACTGACATCCTTAGGTGGCCCAAGTAAGTGACCCAGGGCCACTGCAATGAAAATGCCATGAGGCCTTGTGCACTGACTTCCAGCTAGTGATGAGTGTGATGCATTCTCCTAGACATGAGGCCCCAAGGAACCTCAGAAGCAACAGTGAGCCCTCCCAGATAGCGCAGCCCTGGACAGGATGGTGTTAAGTTTGGCTGAGAGGCTGGCTTTAGGTCCATGAGCTAGCCTCTGCCAATAGGTGACAGATCACTGCCTGAGTGAAAGCCATGCCTGTAATGTGCCCACATCCAGCACCCACATCTGGAAAAAAACGGGGGAGGGCTCATCCTCCTCCCACATCTCCATCCCAGAGGAGCCACAGAGTACCAGTTGGGGGTGCTGGTGGGGCTTTCCCAGTTCTTTATTGAAGTTTCTTCTTGGTGGAGTCTTTACTGGTTGAGTGGAGTAGCACAATGGTTCCAAAAAACTCTTCAGAGGTGACACTACTCAAGACCAGGAGTTCCTCTCAACAGGAAGTGTTTAACGAGTTGTGAAAGGGGCCTTTTGAGGCATGTTCTAGAGAGAAAAAATTGAGCAGGGTATAAGAGGCCAAGGGCAGTACCAAGAGGGATGTTGGGAAGAGCTCCCCAGAAGAGAGTTCAAGCACATTGACGCTTTGGACCTAAGGTTCATGTGTTGTTATCTTTCCATTCCTCACCCGCCCATACAATCCATGCATCATCTATCCACCATTCCACATCTAGCCAGCTTTCCATTTACCTGTCCAACCTCATTCTTCTTCCATCCATCCCGCCACTCATCCACATATCTGCTCATCATATCCCAACCATCTTTCCACTCATTCATCCCTCTATACCTCATCAATCCACCCAGCCACTCATCTCTCTTCTATCTAGTCACTCGCCCTCCCCAACTTAACCTTCTTGAGAGCAAGGATTCCATTTTGCTCGAATTAGCTCTGGCCCACACAGTGCCAGCACTTAGCAGGTCCTTAACACACAGTCAATGAACAGGTCTATTTACCCATTCACCCACTTACCCACCACCCCATGTACTACTCACTGCCCCTCCTAACATTTTACTAACTATAAGGCCCCACAAATTAAGGAGTGATTCAGAGATCAATAGGCTTCTGATTTTCTTTCTTTTCTATACTTTTTCCTTCCTTTCTTCCTTTCTGTGTGCAACTGAGGATTGAAAACAGGGCCATGGACACATTAGCACTCCACCGCTGAACTACATCCCCAGAATTTCTTTTTAAATTTATAAAATACTCTTTCTTGGATGAGAAAGGAAAAGTCCTGGGATCATGGAGGGCTGGCAGGAGAACCAGAGGAAGATGTTTGCTCAGGACACAATCCTCAACCAAATGTCATTTGGGAAAGGACAGTTAGAGTCCTCATAAAACATCGTGACAGATAGAGAAGGGCAGAACTTGCATAATGCTAACTACCAAGTTAACAACAGTTAAGGCCCAGGGCTTTTCTGCTATTTTAAGTTGTTTCTAATACCGTCCCAGTTGAGAGAGATCAAATGTCCCAAAGGCATTACAAAGTCAGTTCCTTGAGGACAAGGATTCTCAGCTGTATTTTGTCCCAGATTTTAGTGATGAATACTTGAAGCAGTGGCCCAACGAGACAAATGACTATCACCATGGCTTGGTAGGCCTGGCACATCGTAAAACATTCAATAAACATATGTTGCTTGTCAGTTCCTGCTCTGCTTACTTCTTGAGCCAACAACCCCTCACATGGAGGGGTTCCTCAGGACACAACCTCAGCAATGCCTTCTTTTTTATTTTACTTAAACCCTGCAGGGCACAGACACACCCTCCCACCAATCTCAATTCCCTCAAGTTGACTTCCAGGTCCTATCATTAGCCTAGAATCCACACTGCTGACTGTCCTCAGTATTTCTTCCTGAAATCCCATGAGCTCTATAAACACAAGTATGTCTAAAGACAGGAACAGGAAACGAGAGCAGTTACAGGTAACGAGGCCTGAAAGACGTGCAAGGAGAGAATCGCATGGGTGCTTGTAAGCACCGAAGGACAGTAGGTTTTGTTCTGAAATAGTAAGTTACTGTTGAAGTTCTATGCAGAAACATGATCAGACTTGGGTTGCACAGGTCTGAAAACTGGAGGGCTGGGAATACACCTCAGTGGCATAGCACCTGCCTGACAAGGGCAAGGTCCTGAATTCAATTCCCAGTGCAAAAAAAAAAAAGTCAAAAAAACGGAGTCATTTGATACCCCCACCCTGCCTTTTCTAATCAGTTCCCTTCCCCCATCTCAGCAATTACTGTAACAGGCTATGACCCACATCCTCCAGCAGTTAAGCTCTTCAGCCCCCCACTCTGTCCATCCTGGATGCAAACTCATACAACAACATCTTAATCTGCTAAGATCCATCCTACTGCTTAAAATGTCTGGCTTGGCTTTCCTGGAAAATTCTTTCCTGTCACTTCCTTCAGTAAGTTCCATGATTCCCTTTCCTGTCCCAGTTGAGGTTTGGATATAAATTGTGGGGGTTTTTTTCTTTGCAGTTCTGGGGATGGAACCTAGGGCTTCATGCATGCTAAGTACGTGCTCTGTGACTGCACTATGCCCCAGTACAGGCAGTCTCGTTATTTGTATTTCTATTATGGACACTCATCCATATTATATTGTAACTGATCATCCACTTGTCTTTCCTCACACTAAACAGTTATTCAAAGCCTGAAACTATATCATTTATTTCTATGTCCTAGCCTCCTCCAATAGGCAATGGCGAGTTGTGCAAACTCCAAAAGTCAGGCTAACACGGAACTGCCTTGTGTGTTCCTTTTCATGAGATGGCAGGAGGTGTGCCTTGGTGCACGTATGGTTTCTGTCAGAGTTGGAGATGGTAGAAGAGAAGGAAGAAGGCTAAGAACTCTGAATGTGAGGACCAGACAACAGTATAAACTGCATGGCTCCACCCCCATACGTCACACCCCCACCCTGCTGGGATGTTGTCAGGCCCCTGCTCTCTCCCCTACAGGCTCCTCCTCTTTCTCCCAGTACAAAGAGCATCTTTCCTGGAACATCACTTACTCACCAGGTGCCAGTGCCTGGAGTCTTGGTGAAGAAGGCTGGAAGAGAGCCCCAGTCAGAGAAATGACTGTCTCCTAAACCAGAAAGACATAGGACTGGGGGCAGAAAAGGCCAAGGGGATTCCTGGCCACAGGGAGGAGAGGGTATTGGGTTAGTGGGGAAGGGGCACGATGCCTCCAGCTGGCTCAGAGATCTGACGCAGACAGGTTCCTGGAGAGGTCAGCTGTGGGTGAGAGGGGGTCGAAGACTGGATCTAGGAATGCAGCAGGGTCTCTAAACACCGCGGTCCTGAGTTGAGGATCACCATGTTTGGAAATTTGAGTCCCTTGGTCTTTTGTCTGCTTTTTCTTGAGGGGCACAGGGTCTATGTGGCAGCAAGCAATAAACAAGGCCTCTTCTGTGAGTTCGTTGCTGATACGTGTCAGGGATTCTTCAGAACGAGATACTGAAGGCTTCTGGGAAAAGAGAAGCAGATGGGTTCAGCCTGGGAATTCTACTCAGTCTGGGAGTCCCAGGTTTGGGAACTTTTATGCTGGGGCAGCCAAGGGTTGAGGAGTCTGTCACTGAAGAGTTGAGGCTTGAGATTTGTTCCAAAGGGGCTGGATATTGGGGGAGCATTGTGTGGGAGCCCCAGGACCTAAAGGCTAAGTATCAGGACTAGAGTCTCAGTGCTTGTGGTGCAGACCGAGGTCTGGAAGCCTTTGCCTAGCAGCTCATCTCAGCACACTTCCCCCCAGCGCTCACCCGCCTTCCACCCAAGGTCCGTGAAGCCTCAGGTGGCCAGCTGTCTTCTTGCTTCTTGACAGGAGTGGATGCCATGCCCTGGGAACAAAGCCTGTTATCAGCCTGAGGAACCAGTCCTTCCCTCAGAACCCACGTGTCACCATTCTTCCAGGCCAGGTTAATCGAAGCCATTAGGTCCTCTCTCCAAAAAAAAAAAAAGAATAAATAATAATTTTGAGCCAAGCTCGGTGGTGGATGCCTGTAATTCCAGCATTCAAGAGGTTGAGGCATGGGGCCAGGGATATAGCTCAGCACAAGTGCCTGCATGGCAAGCCCAAGGTCCTGAGTTTGATTTCAGATACAAAAAAAAAAAAAAAAGGCTGAGGCAATATAACAATTCTCTTGGTGAAAAATTTTTTTTTAAAAAAAATCACAAATTCAAGGCCAACCTGGATTATTAAAGCAAAGCCCTATCTCATCCCCACCACTAACCACTACCAACCCATTGTTGGGGGACTGCCCTTTTTTTTTCCTTGGTAAGGCAGGCTCCCACAAGAACCCTGTCCCCTCGTTTCACCACGAAAGCCTCTTCCTTCTTCCCTCCCGTGGCCTATCCCAAGCCAAGGCAGCCTGCTTGCCGCTGCCCACCCTCAGCAGATAGGTAGAAATCTTGGGACCCTAGAAAAGAAGGGATAAGAAGTCTAAGAGCCCCTACTTGGGTTACGGGGGATGGGAAGTAGGAGTCTGGGGGAAAGGCTGGAAAGAGGGGGAGCCAGGACGGTGCCGCTCCTGGTTCTTCTGAAAATCTTAATGTTTGCAAAGCTTCCACAGCCCCGTTGCTAGGAGATTAGAGGTTCTAGAACCAGAGACGAAAGCATTATTCTGGCGTGTCCCGTTCAGTCCTCCGGCCTCCCCTCCAGGCGCCTTCAGGGGCAGAGGGGGTAACCTCAACGCGAGAGGTTTGAGAAGTTAGGAGGATGACGCAGGGTGGAGCCTGATCCCTAATCTTCCCACCACTAGGGAAGACCCCGCCCTCCACAGCTCTGCAGCCTCTCTAGCCACCACTTCCCCGCCCCGACCAGCGAGAGCAAAGGCGGCCCGAGCCTCCGAGCGCCGGGAAGGAAAATGTGGACTGGACTAAATCTCCTGATGTACAAGGGGGATGAAGACTCAGGAGGGCGGAGTCTTACACTCTTCTCTTCGTCTCCAGCAAGTTTTACCCTCTGTAAAAAGGAGGGTAGAACTACTTATGCAGGGCTCTTCCATTACTCCCTTTTCCGCTGTCTTCTTGGCTCGGCGCCGGCAGAATTTGCTCCCTCCCCCGTCCTTTGCACTTTGGTACGAGCCGATGCTAAGAGGTCGAGGGAGGACGAGGAAAAAGGAAGCAGGCAGATTTTAAAGGGGACGCAGACTTTTTATTTTTTAAAGCGGCTTTTTCCAATTTTGCAACGACGGACCCACAAGAGTAGGTTTCCAGAAGCGGAGCACGGCTGACCCAGCAGTCATCTCTGCTGCTAGAAGTGGGAGCACCACGGGCTGGGCAGAGGCGCGAGATTGCCCTTCGGAAGGGTGGGGTGCACTTGCCCTTGTACTCTACGCTCCAGCCGGCTGCGGAGTTAAATATCTGGGTCCGGTCAGGGACTGTGGGGTTCAGTGCGCAGGTGGCGTGGCCCATGCGACTGGTCGGAGGGTGAGGCTACGCAGGTAGGGTTGAGACAGAGCTGCTACCTACTGAGCGGGCCGCGGACGGCAGAGAGACCGCCGCGATGCCAGGTGAAAACATCTTCCTGTTTGTGCCTAACCTCATCGGTGAGTGCTGTCTGCAGCCCCGGGTCGAATGGGAGGGCGAGGAGTTCGGGCAGGCTCCCTGATCCTGCCCCGTCTCCGCTGCCCCATTCCAAGGTTATGCCCGGATTGTCTTCGCCATCATTTCTTTCTACTTCATGCCTTGCTGCCCTCTCACGGCTTCCTCCTTCTACCTGCTCAGCTGTCTTCTGGATGCTGTCGATGGACACGCAGCTCGAGCCCTTAATCAAGGTAACAGATGCCACTCCCCGGCAGCACTGGGGCTCGACAACCTCTTGACCCCTCTCCCTGACCACTCAGGGCTTCGGAGTCAGAAGTCCTTCCCATCTCTGTAGAAAGCAGGACAGAATCATTTGGTTTTGTAGCAAAAGGAATTTAAGCTTGCTCGGGAGAAGTCCCCGCTTGTGAGAGGGACGGAAGAGCAAGACCAAACGTGGCCTTGGCATTGGTAGATTCCTCTGATTAATTCATTCAACAGGTGTTTACTGAGACCTACTGTGTGCTAGGCACAAACAGTACGATTCCAAAAGGCAGGCTGAGAGATGGGGGAGGAGGGTTGATTGATTCATTAATCGTATGCCCAGACCCAACTTTTAAGACTTCCCCTAGCTGGGTGTGATGGCACTTGCCTGTTCAAGGCCAGCCTGGGTTACATAGAGAACATGTCTCAAAAACAAACAAACAAAATCTCCTTAATTATGCTTGGTTTGTTTGTTTTTTTGTACCAGCAATTGAACTCAGGGCCTTGCACTTGCCAAGCAGGCACAGTGCCACTGAGCTATATCCCCAGTCCAATTCTGCTTGTCTTGTCTGGAACCTGGGTTCTGAGGTTGAGTTGAAGACATTTCCTGATCCCATCCCCACCCCCCATGGTTCCCTTCACACATTCATTCCATATCTCAGTGAGCTTTGTGCTGTTCTACACCCGACTGATAGCAGCCTCTTTTCTTCCCTGGGTAGTGCATGGTGGACATTTTCAGTCTGCTTTCAGATTATTAGGGTGATACACCATATATGGGTACTGACCCCAACAACTCCTTCCAACTCTAATAGTCCCTGTTTTCTAGGAACCCGGTTTGGGGCCATGCTGGACATGCTGACGGACCGATGCTCCACTATGTGTCTGTTAGTCAACCTGGCCCTGCTGTACCCTCGGGCCACTCTTGTCTTCCAGCTCAGCATGAGCTTGGACGTGGCCAGTCACTGGCTACACCTGCACAGGTCTGCCCTGGTTCTGGGTGCTGAGCAACTGCAGTGGGGAGGGTGTATGGGATTGGCCTCAGGCTTCTCTGGTTGTCCTCCTTTAGGTTCTGCTTTGCTGAACAATCATGAGCAAGCTGTCTCCTTCAATTGTGTTTACAGTGGGGTTAAACAGTTCCTCAGCCCCTTCTGGCTGGATAGTCTGGGGTTGCAAGTGATGTGAAGACCAGATGGGTGTTAGTGGTAATGAACACTCATGAATCCTCCCTGTTTTCTCTCCAAGCTCTGTGGTGCGAGGCAGTGAGAGTCACAAGACGATCGATCTGTCTGGGAATCCTGTGCTCCGGATCTACTATACCTCCAGGGTAAGCCCTTCCTGTCCTTCCCCCTCCACTCAGCTGTAGGTAGGAAGTCCTTGCTGAGCCCTGGTCCCAGATCTAGAGAGGGCACTGCGACAGGAGAAGTAGGGGAGGACTGTGGGGAAGAGAAGCCTGTGGGGTTGGTGGGGAGGACGGGCGTGAATCTTCCAGCAGAGGTGCTAAGGAGGCCTGTGCCACCCAATGGGAAGAACTGAGGCTAGAAGAAGGAGAGGAGGGAGAGAGAGAAACTAAAGAGGTGTGTGTGAGGATGCAGAATGTGGCCTTTAATCTGAGATCCTGGGCAGCCTCTGGAAGGAGTTTGACAAAGCTGGGTGATCTGTGAACTGGGCTGCACCCTCAGTGGTGGGGGGCAGGGCAGGGGCACCTGGCCCTGCCTCTTGCTCAACAGACTGTGCTCTTTATGCAGCCTGCTCTCTTCACGATGTGTGCTGGAAATGAGCTTTTCTACTGCCTCCTCTACCTATTCAATTTCTCTGAGGGACCATTAGGTAGGAGAGGAGGGGCTGGGCAGGAAATGGGAGGGGGGTCCTGCCCTGCATTGCCCTGTCCTGTCCCTGCCCCTGCCCTGTCCCTGCACTGAACCACCAAGGGGGTAAAGCCTTAGACGTCTGGGTCCCTCAGTCTCATTCTCCACATACACACTGTTGCTTCCCACAGTGGGATCTGTCGGGCTTTTCCGAATGGGCCTCTGGATCACTGCCCCCATTGCCTTGCTCAAGTCTGTCATCAGTGTCATCCACCTGATCACTGCTGCCCGAAACATGGCTGCTCTGGATGCAGCAGACCGTGCCAAGAAGAAGTGACCCTGGAATCTCCAGCCCTCACTGGCCTGGTGTCTCGTAGTGCCACCTGACTCCCCTCCCCCTCCTAGGAGGCCCCAGTCTTACATCTTCCTGTGTTGTGTTCTCCCTGTGGATATGGTCAGCCTGTCTCTGATATTGTCACAATGTCTGTAATCCTATTGGCTCATCCCTGGGGTTCCCAAGGACCTGAGCTACAAATGAGAAAGGATACTGAGAGGCCCCCCCTTACAGCTGGGGCTTCTAGATACCAGGAGTCCTCTCTGGAGAATGGGCACTGCCACACACCCTGCCGACTTGGCCTTGGGCTCCATGCAGCCTGCGAGTTTAAGGACACTTGAGTAATTGAGATAATACAGGGGTTGACTTCCCAAAAGACAGAGGAGTCAGACCTCTATTCCTGGACAGACAAAGCCTGGAGCACCCCCATCTGGTCTGCCACAGCCCTGGAAGCCTCCATAATAAAGGCAGGAGCTTCAGTTTTGTGGATGTGGTTTCCTTTTAAACAATTTAGGGTCAGGGTTGGTGGTGAGGGGAGCATGGAGAAAAAGGGAAATCTATCTGATGCTTTCTGCTCAGTTTTCTTGCTGGCTGTTTCCTGTCACATTGCACAATGACACCTCACAGAGAGGCCCTTCCTGCCACCCAAGCCCATGCTGCACTTCTCTACCCACCTGCTCCGTCTGCTTTTATTTGTATTCTTTTTTTTTTTTTTTTTTTTTTTTGGTGCCAGGGATCAAACTCACGACCACGTGCTTGCAAGGCAGGCACTTAGGCTGCTGAGCTAAATCTCCAGTCCTTTTATTTGTATTCTGGATATTTTCTCCCCCTCCAGGAGAATGTGAACTTGGGGAAGGCACAGACTTTTCTTTGGCCTTTCTCTGTGTAGAATTAACACTCACCTTAACCTGGCATACAGTAGCTGCTTAATAAATATTTCTGAAAATATCAGTTGGTTTCTTAGTGGGGTCCTGAGACCTATTGGATTGTTCTTTCATTTTTTAAGTTTTTATCATAGTATTAGGGATTGAACTGATTCACATTCAGCTATATTGTCAGCACTTTTTAAAAACAGATTTTTTTTTTTTTTGAGACAGGGTCTCGCTAAGTTACCCAGGCAGGGCTCAAACTTGTGACCTTCCTGCCTCAGCCTCCAGACTGCTAGGCCTATAGGTATGCACCACACCTGACAGCATAGTTCCTAAAATGTTTCCACTTGGACCTTTGAGACAGAATCTCCATAAATGGGCCAATAAGTCTGTAATTTTGATAAACTTCAGGTAATTCTTCCCAGTGACACTCTTGTTCCTTCTTAAAAAGCATTTCTGGAGCTGAGCATGGTGTCCCACTCCTGTAATCCTAACACTCAGGAGGCTGAGGCAGGAAGATTGCTGACTTTGAGGCCAGCTTGCACTACAAAGTGAGACCCTGCCTCAAAAACAAAACAAAACAAAAAAATACCTGGGGAGAGGGCAGCTGTCACCTACCACATGCTAACCGTACCACCTGAGTTTTTCTTCTGTCCTGTGCCAGGTAACTTTTTTTTGTTTCGGTGGAGGAGGATTGAACACTGCGCATAAGCACTATACCACTGAACTACTTCCCAGGCACTAAATCATTTTTTAAACTATATTGGATCTACCATATACCAGATCCTGTGCTGGGGTTCTTGGCAAACATTAGTCATTTCATTCTCATAATAGCTCAGACAGGTGGTCAGAGTAGGCTGTTGGGCCTTGGAAAACAAATTGGCCGGGGCGTGTACTTGGCCCCAAGCCCTGGAGGAGCCCCAGGGGTATCCACAGGAACTCACTGGTGACTGCTCATGATTTACCTGGGTAAGCAGTGGCCACGCAGTGTTTGTGTGGGATGGGATGGAAGATGCCACAGCTCCTTCGGTAGCATTTGGTGAAGAGCAAAACTGGTAGGGACCAGGGAGGCGTCCAGTAGTGTTCTCAGCCAAGGGGGCAGTGTACTGTGGGAAAGCCAGGGAGCACCCAGGCAGTGACAGACACAAGCAGACCTGCATGGGAAGCTGTCCACCAATGTGTGTTCTGCATAAAGGAGCATAACTAAAGAGGGACATGTCCCCCAAGAGCCCCAGAGAAGTTATTTGGTCAAGCGAGACTGTTACCTATCCTGGCAGATAATAACAGGCAGAAAACTAGGGGAGCGGGGCGGAAGATGTGGCCCAGCGGCATAATGGCTGTCTGTGCAAGGCAAGTGCAAGGTCGTAGATTCAATCTCCCATACGATAAAAACAAAGTAAAACAAAAATTAGAGCAGCTAAAGGCTCCTTCTTTGCTCCAAAAGTAACCTCTGAGGAACTTTAACTGACCTATGTCAAACAATATATACATATAGGTAGACAGAAATTTTGGTTAACACAAGTCTTACTTTGACCAGCAGGGAAATATCACCAAAAAGGAGTAATTAATAGAAGCATAAAAATGGAGAGAGCTAGGCTAGATACGAAAAGGGGCTCCAAACACTGCACCAGCTGTTACCCGAAGTCTCCAGCTACCCTGGTAACATTTTCGCCTACAGTCACCAGAGATCAGGATCCCTAGTCTCCCAGCTCTTCCAAAACTCTGTCTTTCAGCTTCAGTGTTACTTTGATGTACTTTCAAGTACTCCTCCTGTGTGCCTATAGGATAAAAATTAAAATGTTAAATGGCCCAATGGTCACAAAAATATAGGTATCTTTAGTGTATTCCATGGTTATTGTTATAATCAAAACAGGACACTGGATTTCTTAGGGAGGAGTCTGTATCTCTTAAAGTCTACCTGTTGTACTTCGTTTAACACCTCTGGACAGATAGAGGTTAGTATTAAAAGTCTGATGGCAAATGCCATCTAATAGTTGTCTGAGTTCTATAACTTCTTGGTGCCGCTATTCACCAATATTCTACTTGCAATTTTTGGCTCCTGTTTAACATGATTACAAAATGAAGCTTAAGAGCCAAGCATGGCACACACCTGTAATCCCAGCACTCCAGAGGCTGAAGCAGGAGGACTGCTGTGAGTTCAAGGTCAGCCTAAACTATGTAGTGAGACCCTACCTCAAAAAAACGAAACAAAACAAAACAAAAATGAAGTTTAAGAGTCAAGGACTTGCTAATGTCCTGTCCTCTTATCTAAACTTTCCAAGGGTGATGTTTTGTTAAACAACAAAGCCCATCTTCCTGTGTCGCCTTTAGATTAGTCAGTGAGACTTGGATTCCTGTCTAGGAAGGGTCAGTGCCCCCAACCTGAAGCTGCCTTAGGAAGATGGACCTTTAGCTCCTCTGCATCTCTTAAGAATAAATACCAGGAGCTGAGGAGTTAGCTCTAGCAGTTTAGGTGCCTATCTGGCAAGTGTGAGTTCAATCCCCAGTACAAATAAAAAAAAAAAAACAATGACAAGAATACATATCAGTCAGGAGTGGGGGTGCAGAGAGAAAAGAAATAAGGAAAATAGAGAATTGTACTTTTCTTTCATACTTCAGGACACAAAACTCTCTGAGGTTATCAATATCTACACTTCTAAGACCTATTTATGCTTCCAGACTTGTTTTTTCTTCCAGGCTCATCACACTGAAAATACCTTAAAGATAAAAAATGAACCATAAATGAGCTCAGTTGATAAGATAAAAGGCAGAACCCTGATTTTAAGAAATGGATTCAACTAGATGTGGTAGTGCTCCCCAGTAATCCCAGCAATTTGGAGGCTGAGGCAGGAAGATGCTGTGAATTTGAGCCCCGCCTGAGCTACATAGTGAGTTCAAGACCAGTTGAACTACAAAGCAAACCAGTGTGAAGAAAACAAGATGGGCATGGTGGCGCAGGCCTATAATCCCAGCACTTGGGAGGCTGAGGCAAGAGGATTGCCGTGAGTTTAATGCCAGCCTGAACTACATAGCAAGACCCTGTCTCAAAATAAATAAGCAGATAAAAGAACATATACTCAAGAAAACAAAAACAAACAAATGGGTTCAAAGCTTTCAATGAATGGGGCCATGAATATAGCTCAGTGGCACAGTGCCTGTCTGGCAAGTGCAAAGTCCTGAGTTCAATTCCTGGTACAAAAAAAAAAAAAGATTTCCATTTTGTCTATCAAAGTTTTCAAAGAATGTTTTTAGTTAGAATGCCTTTTTTCTTGAAACATGATCTCATTATTAGGCTGGCCTTGAACTCATGAGGGTCTTCCTGCTTCAGTCTCCTGAGTGATGGATTACAGGTGTGCACCACCATGCCAGGCCTAGATTGCCCATTAAAAAAAAAAAAAAGAATCAAGATGTAGAATGTATAGGTACAAATTTCCTATGATAAATGTGGTCATTATGTATACCTAAAATGTACCGATAAACTTAATTGGAAATTTTTAAAAACCATACATAGACAGAATCGGCCTTGTAAATTGGGCTGTTTTTTCACATGTCAAATAAGCCATTCTGTAAACCAATGCAAAACTTTCTATAGATTCACAAATTCCACAGACTTTTAGCCTCCAAACATACAACTATTCTCATAATGCACTTCTCTCTAGAGGGTCCTAGATTCTACTTACTTGCAGTTTCTATGCCTCTCAAAAAGAAGAAAACCCAGGTGTGGTTGTGAATGCCTGTAAGCCCAGCACTGGGGCTGAAGGCAGAAGAGTCACCATGAGTTCTAGGACAGCCAAGGCTACATAATTCAGGTCAGCCTGAATTACAGAGTAAGACCTTATCTCAAAAAGAAAGAGAGTCAGACAGACAGACAGAGAGAGAGAGAGAAAGAAACAGACAGACACAGAGAGACAGAGAACTGGGCATGATGGCACATGTCTGTGATCTCAGCACTTGAGAAGCAGAAGGATCACCATGAGTTTGAGGCTAACCTGGGCTCACTGAGGTCTGGCTCAAAATACAAAGAGGGAAGGACAGGAGGGAGGAAG
>PVLA01005046.1:90340-157832 GCA_004027455.1 Hydrochoerus hydrochaeris | reverse complement strand
GTTTTCTTCTCTCTCTCTAGAATGTCCTTCAGTATTCTTTGCAGGGTTGGATTGGTGGTCACAAACTCCCCCAGTTCCTCTTTGTCATGGAAATATCTTGTCTCTCCATTAATTCTGAGAGACAGTTTTGCAGGGTACATCATTCTGGGTTGGAGGTTATTTTCTTTCAGGGCTTGGAATATTTCACTCCAAGCTCTTCGTGGTTTGATGGTTTGCGTTGAGAAGTCTGCTGTGATTTTGCTGAGTTTTCCTTTATAGGTAATCTGTTTCTTTTCTCTGACCACTTCTAATATTCTGTTCTTGTGATGGATTTCTGGGATCCTGATTATTATATGTCTGGGTGTAGATCTGTTTTGGTTGTAGCTGGCTGGAGTTCTATATCCCTCATTTATCTGAACTTCAGTTCTGTTACCTATGTTTGGGAAGTTTTCCTTAATTATTTCTGTGAATAGACTTTTAATTTCATTTGTATTTGTTGCTGCATCTTCATTCACATATTTTATTCTTAGGTTATAAATCCTCTTGTCATCTTCTAGCCTTTGTATCATTTCTTCCTGGTTCCTTGTTATTTTTAAGAGATCCTTCCTTTCACAATCATACTTTGAAAATCTATCTTCAAGTTTTGAAAGTTTGTATTTAGTTTCTGTTAAAAGGTTTTGCCAGGTTTCAATGGAGTTTTTATTTTCCTGATATTCTCTTTGGATCTGTTTCATATATTCTAGGTTTTGTTTATATTCTTCATTAAAGGCTTCTCTCCTTTCTCTGGGTTCCTCTATTCTTTCATTTGTGTCTACTTGAGGATTACCCAGGACTTTTTTTTATTAATCTTCTTATATCTTGCTTCACTTGAGTTAGAATTTCAGATTTAAATTCAACAATAAGGTCACGGATGTATTTCTTTATTTCTGATGAGGCTGTCTCTGACATTACAGGTTTGCTGCTCTCAACCTCCTCTGCATTTACCTCTGTTGAACTCACTTTCCCTGTTTCCGCAGTTGGGGACCTTTTGCTCTTTCTCTGTCTTGTCATGCTTTCAGCCCCCTTCAGATGGGTGGGTGGTGGAGGTCTCTGGGCCTTTCGTTTTGCTTACAGTTTTTCTGCAGCACACTTGCTATGGAAGTACCGTCCCTCAGTCTGCAGCAGATCTGTGAGTTGCAGGCTGAGAGCTGGCTCCTTCCCCTATGCCAGTCAACCAGTTTATGCTTCAACAGGTTTGTTGTTCCCTGGGGATGCCACTGGCCCAGGAAAGCCTCGTCCCTGGCTATTGGGTTTCAACCAGGGGCGTGGCCCAGCCCAAGCTGATCCCACCAATCTGCTTTGGACTAGGAGTCATCAGCAGACGCCGCCTAGGGCCCCGATTCAAGCCGGCCCTGCCCAGCTCCAAAATGTCACCCAGCCAGTCTTCACAGTTTGGGGATTCCAGTTCCCGTCACTTACCAAAGTTCGCGCAGCTCGACTGGCTGTTTCCACTCCCCGTCTCAGGGCCTCCCCCAGCTGAGGGTCTGGAGCTCACCAAGCCCCGCTCTTGGCAGGGCCCTGATCTCAGCTCGATTGTGAGTCACCTGAATTTAAGACATGCCAGTACAGTGAATGGGGCTTGCCCAGTTCCAGCCCTCTGTCCATGCTTCTTTTTCTTCTTTCTTTTTTTTTTTTCTTTTTCCTCAGTTTCTTCCTGGGTCGTGAGAATTCCTCTCCTTTTGTTTGGCTTTCTCTATGTTGCCAGATTCCAGCATCTGAGTTGTTTTTATTTTTTTTTTCCTCAGAGAAGCACTCTTACAGTGCTGCCACTCAGTCAGCCATCTTGCAATCAAGAAATGTAATTTAAATAGTTGTGGCCATCATCCTAAAAGACATTTCAAAGTGCTGTAATGTCAAATATTGACATCCCAAGAGATTAAACTCTAAAAAAATTAAACCCCAAAAATATAATTCTGAAAAATTTAATAAAACTTCCTTGAGACATTTACTTACATTTTTAGAATGTACTTATGGCCCTGGCTCCATGACTTCTGCCTTTGAGATCCTAAGTGAGTTACTTAACTTCTCTGTTTCCTAGTTTTCTCATCTTTAAAACTATCAGTAGTACCAGCCTTTTAGGGTTGTTTCAGTGAATGAGTCACTATAAATAATAAGCTCGAAACTGTGTGTCTGACACACTACACACTCAAAACAGTGGCTATTGCTATTATTGTTGCTACTAGTAATTTGATTACTCTAGAGGAGTTGGTGCCTTGGTCTTGTATATTCTTCAGGTGTGTCTTAAGGGTTTCTATATTGTGCATGCTGTGTGTGTGTGTGTGTGCATGCTTAGGTATTCGTGTGATATGTTTCTGTGTAGGTATCGAGAGCATGGTCTTTATGTAAAATCCCCCTTCTTGGCACGTAGTAAATCCTCAGTAAATGCTGGTTTTCTTCCCCTCTGGCAGGACTCTGTAGCAAAAAATAAGCAATGATGGCCTTTCTGTTTCTGCACACTGTCAGTGCAGGTTTTGGCTGCAGCAAAGGCCAGGTGAAATATTCTGTAGATTGAAACTTGGAAACTTGTTTTGCCCATAGCACCACCAGTAGAAGAGGGTAATTCCTAGTGGGATATTTTGAATATCACTAAAAAGCAAAGAATTAGCATAGGGAAATGAACTTGAAAGGAAACAAAATGAAGGGGAAAATGAACCAATGGGAAGACCCACCATTAACATAATGCCATTTTGGTAAGTGGCTTTAAATTAGGAGTATTTTCCTAAGGACCTTAAAACAAGAAAATGGATGGGGTCAATCCAAAAGGAGCAGGAGTCCATGAGTGAAGAGGCCAACCGTAGCATTTATTGAGGTCTCTCAGCTCTGCAGTTCTCTAAGAGCAGCCCTTCCCACCTTCCTGACCTGTTGCTACATTTACACACCTTGTCCACCTACATTTCCATCTCTGCCTAAAAGCCATTAAGCCTTAAATACAAAGAGAGTTTCTTTTTAATGATACGAAGTCAAAGTAAGTCACTGTATATGGAGATAGTAGATGTTGAAAATCAACTTTCTAGTGCTCTGGGATCTGTCCCCAGCATATCTAGTAGCTTATGTAAGCCACAGGGGCTGCTACCTGGAAAACACCAGAGCTGCAGAATCTTAGGGAATCAAGGGAAATTGGCACACCATGCTCCAAAGACACTTTGAGGTCAGGGCGGGGGTGTGCTGTGCCCCCAGAAGGCATGGATGGCTGGTGGGTTAGGCAGGAGAAAGACCCAGAGCCAGGTGCTCACTCACAGTCTGCTGCTGTTTGATTGACAGGTGTGGCAGCTCTCTCTGGTGGCCCAGATCACCCCTTTTCAACAACACAGAAAGAAGGGGAAGGAGCGTGTTACACATCTCTGATTTCCGACATCTGTTACCCACCTCGAGAGGAGTCTACCTATTTCACTGGGATTCTTCAGAAGGAAAACGGTCATATCACTACTTCTGAGAGCTCTGAGGAGTTGGGGACCCCTGGACCCCTCTTACCAGATGTGCCTGGGATGGAGCTACATGGCTTATTTAGTTCTGATTCTAGAATAGAGATGACTCCTGCAGGGTCCACCGAAGTAGACAGGATCCTAGCTGACCCTCTGAGCCAGATGAAAGCAGAAGCCTGTAAGTACATTGATATAACAAGGTCAGAGGAGGCAAAATGTCAGGAGCAGCATCGCCCTGATTTGGAGGATAAAGACTTGGACTTTAAGAGCAAGGATACTGAAATCTCAGCAAAAGCAGGAGGTGTCCCTGAACCTGACAAACCAGCTCCCGTGGAGGGGAAAATCACCAAGGACCACTTATTTGAAGAATCCACCTTTGCTCCTTACTTAGATGATCTCTCTGAGGTACAGCACAGTGCTCCTCTGGTCACAGCCCCTGTCAAGATCACACTGAGTGAGACTGAGCCTGCTGTCGTGACTGCTGTCCAAGATGATAAGACCCCAGAGAAGCATGACATCTGTCTGAAGCCAAGCCCTGACACAGTCCCTACCGTAACTGTCTCAGAGCCTGAAGACGACAGCCCAGGGTCTGTCACTCCTCCATCTTCTGGAACAGGTAAAGGTGCTGGGGTTCCCTGCCCCGGGAAGATCCCCAATAGAACTCAGAACTCTGACGCGCTTATAAGGAGTGGAGACTTGCGTTCAGCGTGCTTGACTTTCTAGGTCCCTCTGCTTCACTAGCATGCTACCTTTTCTGGTCTGTGACCATTGTAGAAAGGTTGTATCCAAGATTTCCCTGGAAGTCCTATCAGGTTGTCGTTGCAAAATGTTTCTTTCTCCATTTGAGTATGAGGCAGATATTAACACCCCCATACGTGGTGCTGCCTGTTTCTAGGTTAGCTTTCTTCCCAGCCTGCTATCCTGGCATCCTGGCATCGGCATGGGCAGTGTGCCTGGCAGGGATGCCTTGGCAGGCCACACTGGCCAACTTCTAAGTCTGTCCATGAGGAGGAGGGAAAGATGGCAAGTGACCGCCTCCAAGGGGGCTGTTCCCTCCCTGCTCCCGTTTCAGTACCATCACTCTCATTTCACTAGTTCATTGAAATTGTACCCACAATTTCAGCTTTGAAATGAAAAAATATATTTGGCTAGAACACAAAAAATCAAGTTCATGAGCCTGTGATCTTTTCCTGTTTGGACATTGTACTGTGACTGAAGGTAGGATGGTAAGCCACACGGAGACGCAAAAGGAGCCTCTTCCACCCAGGGAAAAGCTGCAGGCCACCCTATGCTACCCCAGCCCATACACCTGTGACCCATGCACCTCCCCTCAAGCTGCTGGGGGACCAAGAGACTCTTCCCCACCCTGAGCAGCCACATTAGAGCCACACTTGAAAAAGCTCCAGTCAGCATCTTTTGGTGGAGCTGGAAGCAAGAGGAGGAGGTGTTGCTCTGAGCCCTGCACTACAGTGTGAGCCCAGGCGTGAGAACAGAGCAGATGGACTGAAAGACCCCTGCTCCTTCCCCAGAGGTTCAGCATCAATTACCCCCCTTTCTGGCACCTCCTCAGACTCAGTTTAAAGCTCCTCCCGGAACTGCACCAAGCCCCAACTTCTAGATTCCTTCATTCACTCAGAGCTTCCTTAGGCCAGGTGCCCTCCAGGGCCCCTGTGCTCTCCCTCCAGTGAAGCAGACAGCTGAGAAAACAGCACCACTCCAGGGCCATGTCAGTGACCTCTCTGCCTCCTAGGAGAGCCACGGTTCACACAGTTTATGACAAAGACTTGACACAGGGCCCAAAAGTTACTAGCGGCTTGGCTCTTCCTTCTCTTCTCTTCTCTTCTCTTCTCTTCTCTTCTCTTCTCTTCTCTTCTCTTCTCCTTTCTTTCCTCGTTGTTGTTGGTGTTGTTGTTTTTTTTAAATAATCAAGGCTCACTGGAGTTCTGGAGCAACTTCAAGACAACACAAAGACACATCTGACTCACATAATCATGGACGGCTTCTTTTCTCCCTTCTCTCTTCCTCCCTCCCTCTGTCCATGTCTCTCTCTCTCTCTGTCTCTGTCTCTGTCTGTCTGTCTGTCTTCTTGGAACCAGAGATTGAACCTAGGTTCTCTACCACTGAGTCACACCCCAGTCATTTTTTATTTTTCCATTTTGAGAACGAGGTCTGGCTAAGCTGCCCAGGCAGAACTTGAACTTGCAATCCTCCTGCCTCAGCTTCCCAAGAAACTGGTATCACAGGCAGATCTGGGAGTTTTATGATCTTGGGTTGCCCACTTGCCAATATGAGGTGAGGGCAGTGATTGCTTTTTCTGCAATTACATCAAATAAACATTCTAATCAAGATTGACTCAAGAAAGAAAGACTCCCCAACCTAAAACACAGTTCTCCTGTCCAGCTCCTCCCTCCACACACTCTACCTAAAACACCTGAGTCTTAAAAACAATGGGTAAGAATGAAATGCGAGGCCTTCTCCCAATTCTTCTTATCCCAAAAGGTTGCCCCACCCTTCCCATCTTCTTGTGAGCCCTGGCATTGTGGACTTCTCTGCCCGTAGACACCAAGGACACAACAGCTTTACATCCCTTCACTGTTTCCAGTGCCAACAGATATAATTGGCACCAAAGGTTATGTGTAATTTTATAGAAGCAGAGGAAAGAAGAGCATCTGAAGCAAAGTGAGTGCAGTTTATTGTTTGATAAGTAAGGAAGTTGTCAGTTGCAGACTATATATTAAAAGAGATTATAATTTTGAACGGTTTTAGCCATTGGCCTTGAATTTTAACAAGCAGTCTAATTTATTTCACTCAGTTCTGATAGATTATTCTGTTTTGTGATATTCTCCAACATACTATTTGCATCTTGTTAAACAATATACCTGGAAATATAGAAGTGACTGGAAGTTTCTTGTCAGCAAAGATCAGTCAAAAAATGTGCAGCATTTTAGGAAATTGTGGTCAGTCTTCTGCTGCCCCAGATCACTGACCCTTAGTTGTATCTGACATAAACACCAAGAAGCATGCTTTAGCACTACTGAGTATTTGAGGTGTTAGTCTCAGAAATGGCAATCATCAGAGGTCACTATTAAACCCTCAGCTTCCCCAAATAAGAACGGAGCAATAAAAAGGAAATGAATTCATGCTCTTTAAAGACTACTTTTATTGTATCCTTCCATGAAAATTCTATGATTCTGTCACTGATTTTGAAAATTCCTTCTTTTATTTAAAATAAATGCTTATTGAGCTGCTTCTCCATGTCAGACACATGGAGACCCCAAGGACTTTGCTGTATCTGGTGCAAAAGGTCCTTGCTCTCATTGAGCTTATCTGCTCATCAGAAGCAATAGATAACCAAAAGTAAATGCATTAGTAAATAGTGTAATTTCACAAAGTGCCACTGCTATAGAGAGAGAGAGGATGGGGTATGATGGCCGGGGTGACCCTCTGAGGAGGAGACCCATGCTCTGAGATCTGAACAAGGAGAAAAGACCACAATTCAAAGAGAAGGGCTAAGAGGTACCTCGGCCCTGGGCAGCCAGTCTGCAGGCCCCCAGGCTGTGTTGTTTTGGAACTAAATGGACAAAGGTACAACAAACAGGAGACGTGGCTGGGAGGTGGCAGGGCCCAGATCTCCCATGAAGGAGCTGGATCTTGTCCCAACACAAGGGGAACTGTTGAATGCTTCTGAGCTGAGAAACAGTATCTTTCCTCTATTTACCAATATCCGCTGCCATTTACTTCACACCAGACATTCCTTCCTTGCTAAGGATGCATGGTGAGTGACAGCAAAATCCCGGCCTGTGTGGAAATTTCATTCCAGTTGGAAAGACGTAAGACCCACATAAGTAACCAGAATAATATCAGGCAGTCACACTGCTTGTGGAGAAGAATAAAACTCTGCAACATGCAGGGCCGAGGGGTCAGTGAGGGAAGCAGGGAACCCAGCTGAAGGCAGAGCCAGGGCATTGGTGTCAAGGAAGCCCTGTAAGGTTTCCGAAGCAGCCAGTGCAGAGGCCAGAGCTGGGGGCTTCCTGTGTGTGTGAGGAGCAGCTGGAAGGCCAGGGAGGCCAGAACAGGAAAGGGTGGCAGGTTCAGAACAGGGTTTTCAAATGGCCTTTCTCAATGTCATGTGGAACAAATGTGGTGTCTGAATGGCATTACTGTTCACAGTTGGATGCTGGCATCTGCCACTTGGTGAGACAGCCTCTCCTGTCCTTGTAGCACCGTAATTATCAGCAACAAACGTGTCAGCCCTGAGGGATGATGCTGACCTTCTCGGTTTTCCTTTTCTAGTTGATGTCTTTAATTGCTCTGTTAGTCTTAAACAGCCAGTACCTTAGGTATAGATCCATACAGCTTTAAGCAAAATTAGGAAACTTCATTCTAAAAAGTTCCCTGATCTCTCCTAGCATTTCAGTAAACTTCTAGGTCCCATTAAGATCGAAGGTCGATGCCTAAAAGAGCTACCGAGTCACTTTCGCCTTATCGTAAGGACAGGTTGCTTTTAAGGACACACCTTTGCTTGCCCAGATGCAAATCATTGGGCCCTTTTCTTCTGCACCTATAGCTGTCTCTCCTGTCACACTTGAGTCAACAAAGCAAGACCCTTGTGCTTTTTTTTCTGAATGCTCTCACACAGCAATTCTTAACTGGAGGAAGGATCACTAGATACAATACAAACATTTCATAGGACATTCTTCCACTAAAAGCAAAATCAAGCTCACCGTGTAGCCAAGCTTCAGATTTAAGTGGAAGCCTAGCACTTTGGTTTGCTCCGTCTCCACCCCTCACTGGATGTGACTTAGAATCCAAAGTGCAGATGCCTACATTCTGTCCTGACCTGTCTCTACCTAGTCAGAATTTCCGAGAGAGCTTTGAGCCACACACCTGGTTAAGAACCACTGTTCCAAGAACTCGAGAGCACAGTCTGTGGGACACCTCCTGTGTGCCAGGCACTGTGGCAGGTGCAGTGAACAAGTGCACCCTGACTGCCCTTCACCTTTGTGGCACTTCAGTCTAGGGTCAGGGAGAGTGAAGAGACATGTTAATAAATCATCTTGCAAACAAACTCAGAGCTGTCCATGGGTTCCCAGTGAGCAGAATGAGGAGCATCAGGTGGTCTCCTGAAGGACACAGTACCAGGCCAGTTGTCACCCAGGGTGGGCTGCCCTGCCAGCTGATCCCCTCAGATCCGAGCCCAAGGCTTTCTGCTTGAGTGGAAAGATGAGTGCCACAGAAAGGGAAGACACACCTGGCATAAGTGCCATGATTGTGGGCATATGGAGATCCAGCAGCGTGGGTGGTGGAAGAAGTTAGCGAAGTGGAATCCGCGCACCTCTGTGTTGGAGCAGGGACGGTTAGAGACAGCAAGGCAGTGAGGAGAGGGGGCCAGGCTCTCAGGGCAGGGCTGAGGCAGGGCAGTGCACCCTTGGCTATGCAGGGTGAGCTAGCACAGTGTGTTTGCACTGCTGGGAACATCTAGGAATGTTGGTGGTCAGGCACTGACCTGTGGCCTAAAGTATGAGCAATGTCTTTTTGCTACTGCTCACCGTGAAACAGTGTATTACATGATTGTCCACAATAAGATTTTCTCCCCACCCCACTCCATCCCACGCCATGAAACCTGCTCATCTTCTGTCCTTCAGCTTCTAGCTGTTGAATACCTGGTCCTGTACTACCTTGGCTCATGGCCTCTGTGTGATCTTTACCATCCTTCCATCTCTCGCTCATCAGATAGACCCTGCAATATGATTTCTGTCTTCAGTCTCTCCTTTCCCTCCTGTGATCATCAAACCCCATTTGGTTGTTATAATTTCTTTTCCTCAGCTATTGCAGTCGCCTCTTACTGCCCCCCTTATCTCTCCTGCTCTCCTGCCTGTGTTTTCTAACTGTCCCGTGAGTTCATGGCTAGGCTGGTTAGTGAGTTAGAGGCCAACCTGGACCATGTAGCAGGATGCTACCTCAAGGAACAAAACAAAATAGCAAAAGAAAAAATGTAAAGGTGGCTAAGATCAGTAAGTTAGGAAGAAAACCTGAAGAGGAGAAAGGGGAGAGTGTTGCAGAAGCTGAAGGAGGAAGCATAGCATGTCACATATGGCAGCTGAGAAGCCACAGAAGTTGAGAGAACTCAGGCGTTACCTGGAGGTTTCCAGGGAACTGAGGCAGCCAGTTTTAACAGAGTCCAGCTTGGAATTCTATATTAATTCAGATTCAGATAAATCTTCCAATCATGGTGGCTTAACATGAGTAAAGTTGCATCCTCACGCATGATGTAATACAGGGTGGGCAGTTCCATAAAGGCAAGTTCAGAGTGAAGCCTTCTTCCACTTTTTTCTTCTGTTTTTTACTAAGATATATAATTCACAGACCATATAACTCACATATTTCAAGTATTATTCAATGGTTTTAACATATTCACTTCATTCCTTTCTATAGCCAAGTAATATTCCACTCTAAAGGATATACCACATTTTTCACATTTTCTTTACCTATTCATTAGTTGAGGGACATTAGGTTGTTTCTACTTTTGGAAGCTATAGCGAAGAATGCTATTGTAAACATTCATGTACAAAGTTTTGTGTAGACATATGAAACTCTATGTCTAAATGTTTGAGGAACTGCCAGATTGTTTTTAAACAATTGCACCATTTTTCATTCCTGTGTATGGTTTTTCTTTTTTTTTTTTTGTCTTTTTGAGTCTCAAATTTGTAACAATCCTTCTGCTTCAGCCTCCTGAGTGCTGGCATTACAGGCGTGTACCACCTCACCCAACTTCTCCACATCCTTGTTAACACAATTGTCTGACTTTTTGAGTGTGGCCATCAAAGTGGATATGAAATATTTTCTCATTATGGTTTTGATTTGCGTTTCCCTGGTGACTGATAATGCCGAGCTTTCATGTGGCTTTTGGCCATTCGTATGTCTTCTCTAGAGAACTGCCTATTCAAGTCCTTTGTTCAATTTTTAACTGGCTTATCTTTTTGTAATTTTTTTTTGTGCTTTTATTAGATATAAGTCCTTTATCTGAAGTGAGATTTGCAGGGGTTTTTTTCCCAATCCTGTGGCTGCTGCTTTCATTTTCTTACAAAGGGCTTACTTAAGTCATTGATCCATCTGGACTAAAGTTTTACATATGATGTGGGCGAGGGCTTCCTGCTTTTCCATGTGAGTACCCAGCTCACTTTTCCTTTCCTTCTCATTCTCCAAAATATAACCCATGTCAGACCCCATTTCCCTTTTAAACAGAGATGGCATGATATAGTAAAAACACAGAGAACAGAAATGCATGAGTTCAAGTTCAAGCCCCATCATTTCTAGCCATGTGAGTATGATGCTTAAGGCCTAGGCAGAAAGCCAGTGACACACACAAAGGTTGTAACTGAAGAATTTAAGGAAGGGCCTATTCCCAGCTGTGTAAAGATGGCTAAAAGAATGAGCAAAGGATGGTGAAGCCTTAGCACCAGAGAACATTACACTCCTGGACCTAAAGGAGCAGGTGCAGGGAGGGATGGGCATGGCTGAAGCTACCAAGAGCTGGAGCAGCAATGCCATGATCACCTCAGCATGGCCCTCCTCTCTGCCTTCTGTGCTTCCCATTGGCCAGGAACAGCCAGAAACCAGAGGGGAAGGGATCATTTATACAGGAGCCCGAGCCTCTCAGAGCACAGAACGAATCCAAGGGATTCAAGAGAGAGAAACTAGGACAGCAATAGACAGGCTCGGTGACCTACTGCCACTGGAGTCCAGCAGCTGCTGAGAGACGAAGCTGTGATAGTGCTGCAGCCTGCAGTGCTCAGGAGGTACAGACTGCTCCGTGGACAGTAGGCCCTTCCTCCCTGCACTGGCTCACCATTCAGAACAGAGCTGCTGTTTGACTTTTACTGTTACACTGTTCATGATCATAGCTAAGACCCGTGCGCACGGCTTGTTAAGGAGCTCACTGCTAGAAAAGTAAAGCTGGAGATTATACAACAAATTCTTTAAACATGAATTTGAACAAGATAATGAAGTAGTTGTTTTAAATCACTTCAACATAGATCACATTATTACTGAAAACCTAATGGCTTCTCTTTTCTTTCAGAATAAAAGGTGAAGTGTGACACTGCCGTGTCTCTGACCTCTCATTTTATTTTCCCTCGGTAGTCCCTGTCCCAGGTGCAATGGTCTCCTTTTCATACTGAGAAATCAGTGCAGCTCCCACCTGCAGGCTACTGATCCCCCCACTTGGGGTGCCCTCCCTCCAGACCACATCTGCATCACCTCCTGGCCTCCTTCAGGGGCTGATCACAGGGTCACCTCTTAGTGAAGCCTATTTAAGTCATCCCACCCTGTCCCCACATTCCTTTCTCCCCTGTCCTACTGCACTTTTTCCCATAGTCCTGCCATCTTCTAACATACTGTACATTTTACCTATTTGTTGTGTATATTGTTTATGTATTGTATTCCCTCCTCCAGAATAGAAGCAGGGGGCTTATTATCTGTCTCATTCACTAATAAATCCCAAGTTCATAGCAGAGAGCCCAACACAGAAGACTCACAATAATAGATGAATGAAGGAAATAGGGTTAGCATCACATCCACTTTATAGATGTTAAAAACACAAAATGTTTTATGCATTGGATTCTCTGTTCTCTCACAATTCTATGGCAACAGGTGACCTAATCCATTCCTCTACCTCCCTACATCTCCCCCAGTAACTTTAATGCTTTGGAGAAAGCTTTGGGCAACCAGTTCTTCTCACATGTGAAAGACCAGAGACCACTGTTCAGATATTCTGAAATAAGGCCCTGCTCTATGACAGGCCAAATAAACTCATGACACTGTTGTCATGGTGATCCTAGGTCTATTCATCCAAGGGAGGCAAGCTCAGCAAACCTGCCCATCGCCTTCAGGCCATCTGGACAACCTCAGGCATGAGGCAGGCATTCACCCAGGGGACTGGAGGCCACTACTGGGTTCTCTTCGAAGAGAAGAGGGGGTGAGAAGGAATGGCAGTGGGTGGCCGCTGTTGGAAGCCCAGCAGGATGGTGCGCTAAGGCCATCTGCACAGCCAGTTGGTGGACACGAAAGAGCTATCTCCTAGTTGCTCCACTGAGTTGCACTTTCCACTAACAGAGTAGTAACAGTGGTTCTTAGGGGGAAAGTGAAGCTCAAAGGTCAAGTGGCACCCAAGGCTCCAAATTTCCTAACCTTACCCTACGAAAGGAGAAAACATGAAGTGGTATGGACACTGAATAATGATTGGCTTTCAGATTTGTTAATATTGGTGGATCCAATTAGAGATTAATTTATGGAGTCTGAAGTTGAAAAGCTCCCCTGAGAATGAATGAGAAATTAAAACAATGACTTCTAAACTCTTGGCTGCATTGAAACAGAAAAACTAAGTGGGCTTCTGTTGCTGAGAAATGCTGGGTCATTTTTCAAATAGCTAGATGAAGACGGATGGGCATGAAAAGCGCCGATTAACGGCCACAACAATAACTAGCCTTGCAGTTCGGGTGGTCTGCCTTTCCAAGCAGCCCTGGAAATAGTCCATCTTTGTGCTAATGAGAGTTAAGAGTTTCTCAAGCAACCGCAAGGCATCTCCCTGACGGAGTTCTGTTTTGTTTCTTCTCTCTGTCCGTCTGTCTGTCTGTCCGTCCGTCCGTCCGTCCGTCCGTCCGTCCGTCCGTCCGTGTGCGCCCTGGCTCTCGCTCCTTCTGCGGACCACAGAACCATCTGCGGCAGAGTCCCCGGCGAGAGGCGGCCTGGCCGAGGACGAGCTCGCCGCCGCGCTCAAGGAGGCCGAGAGGCTGCCCTTCGCGCCCGCAGGGTCCCCGGCGGCGGCCTGCCCTCCGGACCGCGAGGCCAGCGGCGCCGAGTCGGGGGACTCGGAGATCGAGCTGGTGTCGGAGGAGCCGCTGGCCGGCGAGGATGCGCTGCCCGCGGGGTACGCGGCCTTCCCGGTGGGCGGCCCCCCGCCGTCGCCCGCCTCGCCCGGCGTGCAGTACAGCATTCTGCGCGAGGAGCGCGAGGCCGAGCTGGACAGCGAGCTCATCCTGGAGTCGGCCGAAGCCTCCTCGGCCTCGGAGGGGAGCCCCAGGCGCGAGCAGGACTCGCCCCCCGCGCGGCCCGGCGCCCCGGACCCGGTCCGCGAGCAGCCGCGCGCCCCCGGCCGGCGGGCGGAGGAGCAGGGCCCTTTCCGGTTCCCCGCGGGGGCGCCCCCTGGAGCCGCAGCCGGAGACGCGGATGGAGCCCCTGCGCCCGACGCGGCCAGCAGCAGCTCCGGGCCCCAGGAAGCGGCCAGCGAGCGCCCTGGAGCGCCGGGCCCCGGCGCCGCGGCCCCGCTGCCGCTGCTCAGCAAGCAGAAAGGTAACGTGGCCCTGGCCGCGCCCCAGGCGCCCGCCTCCCCTGGGAAGGGTCCTGGGGAGAGGCAGCCAGCGGGTGCCTCTAGGCTGAAGCCTGGCGCACGTTCGGCCGGCGCCAGGGCCCTCCGTGAGGGAGCCAGGGGAGCTGTGCTCCATCCTGCCTTTCACCCCAGGAGTGACTCCGGCTTTTGTGCCCTAGGTGGTCTGGAAAGAAGGGACCAAAGTTTCCGTTTCTACTGTCTCTAAGCAAGTCCTAAGGTGACATTAATTTTAGAGTCACTTATAAATAAGCATTTTAGCCTCGCCATGTCTCTTCCCTATGAGAAATCAAGAGATGAGGTCTTCAAATGAAAAGCACAGGGAAGGTGGTATTTAGCATCCAGACCCTGGACTTGGAGTCCTCAGGCACACTTGACTGCAGTCACATGCAGAAGTCAGGCGAGGGCTCAGAGTCAGGAATGACTGAGGCCCTGCGGTCTGCTTTTGCTCATGGACCGCCTAGGGTAAAGACAGGGACAACCTGGAAAAGCTCTGAAACACACCAAGAGCGAGCACTTCACTTCAGGGCCCCTCCCACCTGCTAGTCTACCCTCCGTTTTCTGTAGGGTTTTCCTTGGGGACTGATGACTGTGGCTCTGGGAACTTCTGTGATGCTAGTGGCAACTGGAGTGCTTCGTACAAAAAACAAAGGGCATAATCTGTCTCACGGTAGATTGGTAGTGTCTGAATTCTTTAAATGGTCCAAAGGAATATTAAAAAGACAATTGTGCTGTACCGTTACTGACAGCTTAGACACAGGGCACTGTAATGGGGGCTGATACACTTGACTTCTGATTTCCTAAATAGCTCCTAAGAATTTAAAGTGAACTGTGTGTGAGAGATAGGGAGAATATTTGAAGACAAAGTTAACAACGTGATGTGTGTTTAAGGGAATATTAATACTCGTTGAAATTCTTTTGCCATTGTGCCAACACGAAGGAAGCCTCCATCCTGCAGGGATCCAGGGAAACGACCTTCTTTTGGCCTGGTCCTCAGCATGTAGGCCTGACTGTTGCAAGTGTGCCTCTCTAGCACATCCCTTAATGGTTCTCAAATGATCAGTGTGTGCACCATGCTGTTCAAACAGGTTTATTCTCCAAAGTAAGCAAGTCTAAGAGCTGAAAGCAAAGGGACTCTTGCAGGTCCATTCCCTTCCCTAGTAAACCTGACAGACAAGCACAACAGCTGGGACTGACAGACTAGACGTCTGATGAAGAGCTAGGGGAATGAGAGCTGCAACTGTGAACGCAAACTTCAGAGCGTCTTTTATGACCAATTTGGGGTCTTTCAGATCTCTGCACAAGCTGCCCCACATGGCTTAAACCCTCTGCTGCCAGGTTTAAAAGCTAGAGGAGAGAGAGGCAGTCTTCAGAAGATGAAGACAGGCCAGGGTGAGAAACCTCTGCTCTCCCTTGCCCCAGGGGGTCCTTTGAAATCTAGTTTCCCATGAAACCTGCTCAGCTGCACTGTCTGTGGAGACTCTCAAAGGCCATTCTGGGGTAGCCAAGCACAGCAGTCTGTGTGGATGATTCAGAGCCACCGGCAGGTTGTCTGAACCCCGAGGTTCCCCCTGGTCCCTGCTGTGCCATCTCAGCAGGTGCAAGGGGATCATGCTGTCTGGCCTCCCCCATGCTTCCCCAAGTTACTGTCTCTGGACAGTAGGTATGTGCTCCTGCTAAGTGTGACTAGGTTAAGCAAGCTCTCGGGGTTCCTGCTCTTGCTATGCCTAAATTCATACTGATGCATTCCCAAGTATGATGGCTCATCATGGTAATCTGGAGCTCTCCTGCTATGCTGGGTGGCATTTCAGAAGGGGCTGGAAATATCTCCCATAGATCTAGGGATACATTAATGGCATCACGGCAGGTACCATTGGGGAGCACCAGGGTCATTGGTGCATGTACCCTACCAGTCCATTCTGAGAGCTTCCTCACCTCTCAGAGGCCTCTGTGGTTGAATTAGAGACAGGATGCTCTAAACTCTGACATCCTGCAGCACCATATTTTTGCTCCCACACATCTTCAAATGTAGATACATTTTCATTTCTACATGGTTAGCCCTAACTCTTAGGAATATCAGAGCAAAAAGCCAATAAACATTCTCAATAAAACACTAATACCAAATCAACTTGATTATAGTTTTACTAGGGTCCACCTGTGAGTTCATCATACACTTTAGGAAACAATGTCCCTTTTGTCCAGTCCTTGCACATGCATGATGCTTGGGCCAGTTCCATGAACGTCATGTGGGAAACTGGCGGAGATGGGGAATCTTAGGCTCCACTGAGGACCTGCAGAAGCAGAATCTCCATCTAAAGAGATCCCGTGGTGATTTCAGTGCTCCTGAGAGCTTAGGAAGAACTGTTCTCAGCTGTGGCAGCCAACTGTCCCATTCCTTCCTAAAGCCATTCTGGTAGAAGTAACCAGTGACAATTCTCTTTGCCAAACATGTGACCTCTTTGCAATCTCATCTTTTGTGCCCCATTAGCTTAACCCCCTGCTCAGTTAGTGTTATACTGCTGAATCAATCCTTCCAGCATTAATAAGAAAGCAGTGTATGTTTATGATCGTACATTTAAGCTGTGAAAAAAGTGTAAAATACAGTTAAGCTTTCCCACTTACCTTCCATTCCTAATTCTCAGAGAAACTACGGACTTGTTTTAATTGTCGTCCTACTCCTTTCTAGAAATTTTCTTTAATCAGGCATTTGTAAACTTTTTATTGCACAAGTAATATCATGATGAACATAGTTTTGTCGTATTTCATTTAATGGTAAAATTGAGCACAATATCAGCACATGTGGAAGTCGTTCACTCCTCAGAACTTTTTCCCTTATTGCACTGATGTTTCCCCTTTCTGGTTGTCTTGGTTACTTTTCTCTCCTCGCTGGGACAAAATACCTGACACCCAAGATGAAGGCAGGAAAGGTTTATTTAGCTCACAGTTTGTGGAAGTTTCAGTCCATAATCAGCTGGCTCCAAGGCAGGGCAGGAGCAACACTTCAAGGCAGCAGCCAGAATAAAAAGGGACAAGAGCAAGCCTCTTTTCCTTCCTTATATTATACACAGACCACCTTTCCCCTCTCCAGGGCTGGTGTAGCACTCACAAAATCTCTGTGTTTTGCACAGGATGAGGATATTTACAAAGTAAAAATCCTGGGCTGCCTAATCTCTTTGTTAAACTTCTAAAGTTGTCAAGTTGACACAATGTATCAACCATAACACTGGGTTTTGTTCTTGGTCTTTTACCTCTTTTGCAGCATCTCTTGCTATGTCCCTTCCAACTCCTCGGGCTTATTCCAGAGTCCTTTTCTTGACTGTCCTTGTACCCTCATGTCCCTGCTCTCAGGGCTGTTTCACCCCTGCAGGTTTTCAGTCTCTGCTGAAGTATGGCACCTTCCAAATCATTCACTTGGAGAACTCCTATTGCCAGAGCTCAAGGTCTTCTCCTGCTGCTTTTGGTTATCTTGTAGACCTCCCCAATCCATTCTATCCACCTCATTTGTCAAAACCTGCTCCTTTCTTTCATTCTCAGATGAGTCATTTCAGTGTCATTCAATCTCCATGATTGTAACCCTCAGATCAAAGCACCACCTTAGGAGGGTAATCTGGTCATATTACAGTTCTAAATGTCCATACTTTTAAAATACTATTGGAAATATTTAACAGGAATGCTACAGCAGATAGCCAAAAAAAAACCCTAAATGATATGCATATGTCAATATATCTATAAAGATATATAGAGATTTACAAGGTATGACCAAGATACAGTAAGTTTAAATTTTTAAAATTTGATTACAGTAAAAAGCATTGTATTAATCCCCTTTCAGAGTACTCCAACTTTGAACACACTTATCCCATCATCCTTGCCACTTTCTGAAGCAGTTCTAAAAATCCTCTTTCCTGAGTGTCTTTACAAGCTGTGATTAGGAATATAATTAATGCTACCCAAGAGAAAGGCTGGCTCATAAAAATATTATCGTGTGCCTTCACTCACCTTATTCACCTGATTTGGCACTGTACCTGCAACTTCTGGCTCCTCCCCAATGTCAAAATGACCATGAAAGGTAAACATTTAGAATCAGGTCAGAAATTTAAAGGCCAAGACAGCTAACACCACTTATGAAAGAGGACTTCCAGGACTGTGTCAGAAAATGGCAAGAACAATGAAATAAATGTGTTCAAAGCAAAGGAAGTATGTTCTGAGGAAATTAATGGTAGTGTGTCTTTTACTGTAGTAATTTTTTGAATTTAATATTCACTATATTTTTATCATACCTCATAAACATTCTTCCTATTGTGTTTTCACAGTAAATAAAAACTGGAAACTTGTCAGTAGAGTTGAGCAGATGATTGTGGCTCACTGATGCCATTTTAAAGAACTTTATCTGGATCCCATTGGCATTGATGATGTTTGTTATTTTTATTACTCTACCAGATTTTGCTTCTGGACCACAGTATCTGGAAGAGAATCAAAATAAATATTAGGGCAAAACAGTCATTACACAGGTTTCTTCTGTAAGATTGAACTCATAAGTGGAACTGAAAGATTCTTGGAAAGTGTCCTTCTTTCAAGGTACAAGTTTCAGAATCATCCTGGAGTCTTATGCACTTCTGCTATAGCCGTTGCACTGTGTCAGTTTTCAACAAAGTGCACTAATAATTGTTGGATAAAGTCTGGCTCCTGTGCCAGTGCAGGTTATGTAAATACTTAGATGAAGGCAGTGAATTCCCTGCCTTAGATGAATCAAAGCCATCAGCTACTTCATGAGGCTTTGTTGATGATAGAAGGTGTTCTCCTGGTCTCAAAGATTTTGAGGAACTAGCTCCCTGGCTTTTCTTTCTGAAACACAACATTAGCATGTTCAAGTGCATAAATAATGACTTCAAGATATTGGAGGGAGGGGCAGGGAGCGGGGATTCCTCCTTCTTGGCTTTAGATAGAATTGCTCCAAACCTTGTTGGGTTCCAGCACTTAATATTTCCAGGGACATTCTTGACACTTCTCAAGAGTGTGTGTAAAGATCCAAAAAGATTTTTACACACCTATAATAAATCTGGGGGCATAGTTAACTGCAACCCATTAGTAAATTTTGTCCAGACACAGAGTGGGGCATAGACTAGCTCCTACTATGGATTCAAGTCCAACTTGAGCATATCTGTAGAGACAGAGTTAATAGATGGTAAACATTTTGGTACCTCCAAACATTTGGTCACCTATGATGACCATAGGTAGGTGGTGATCCTGACTCTGTTTAAGTCACTTCATCTTCACATGAATCATTTTTCTTATTGGTAACCAAGCTTGGAAGATATAATTCCATGCTTTTAATTTTCAGAGCCAAAATGAGCTCCAGCAGATGCCCCACCCCTTTGAAATGCTAATCTCAGTTTCTAATAATTTGAGTGGGATGCTCACAGATATTGTCTCTGCCCATCTTGATTCTATTTTTGTGACACTACAAAACACTTTTGAAATACAGGCAACATAGGTTTACTCGGGGTTCTGCCAGCTGTGCCATAGCCAGACCTTCATCCATTCATCCTTCCCAGGATTTAACCAATGTGGCGTACTGTGTGCCTGACACAAGTGGTGTAGTGGTGAACAAGGCAGATGTGAACCCACCATCCCTGGGTCTTTATCCAGGTAAGGGAGGGGCAGACATCGAAAAGGAAATCAGTAGTGTGGTGTGAGAGAGTACTTGGAGGATAGCATTTAGATGTAAAGATCTAAAAAGGTCTCTGAAAAGAAGAAACGGAAGAGTCATCTGTGACAAAAGCTGATTAAACGAAGTTCCAGATGATAGAAAATGCAAAGGCCACAGGTAGGAAAGTTCTGGATATATTCCAAGAATGAGAAAAAGAATCATGACAAGCGATGGGGTCGGGCAGTTGGCAGTTCCCTTACATGCACATTCTCGGATACTGAGTTTGGTCTTTCCTAAGCATTTGAAGAGGCCACTTGAAAGATTTTTAAGTGAAGAAGTAATGTGACGTTTTTTTGCATTGTGTGCTACAGTAGGAAGAAAAGTTTGGAGGAAAACAAGCTTGGAAGTGGGGAGACTGATTAGGAATCAGGAATGAGATGCTAGTGACTGAAAGAATAATAGCAGTGGAGCATGCATCTGGGAGGTAAATGTGTTTAGGTGACAGTGACATTTGGGTACCTGTAATGGAGCTAGAATGAAGATCATACATGGTATCTATGAAGGTTACATGAGATATGTGGTGAATTAGGTAAGGATTGTGGAAGGGTAAAAGGATTATTTCAATAATTAGAGACAAGCTTGGCTAGGGCTAAGGAATCACAAAAGCTTCAGAATGTCTAAAGCATGATTCCAAATTACATCGCCAGTCAAAAAAATCCGGAAGCCTGCCGGAGAACACAAGTTGAAGTCACAGGAAAGTGAACCACCAGCCTGGGCTTGAAGAGTTCCAGCCAGCCAGGGCACCGGTGCTTCAGCGCAGGGCCATGGCTGACATCTGTCTTTGTCTGTGGTTTACTCAGGCTTCCTAAGTCTGCTCCCTGTGGGTGTTAACAGAGGTCTGAGGAATGCTCCTCCTCTGACCAGTAAACCTGAATGAAGAAGGACTGTTCTCTTTCTTGTGGAAGTTTCAGACAGATGGTGGGAAGAGAGGGTTAGGAATTCAGTGGGACCATTTTGTGTTTCTAGATAAGGAAACACTCCTCATGTGTGGAGTCATTCACATGGGAAGCAGTTTGTCAAAAGAGAACCCTGAGCCCAGCTCAGGATCTCCAAGATGCTCCCTAACATTCCCTCCCCATAGTGCCCTGGTCAAGACCAAAGACCTCGGAAGGATGTCATGGGACACAGAGCAGTTAACTGTTTACTAACCTAGGAGTTTGGGACCGCTTGGGTCAGAGGATCCCCTCTGGGTGGCCTCTGTCCATAACTCTGAAAATTCATCATAGAGGAATTAGGCTGGAGGGGGTGTGGGGCTGTGCTGTAGACTTCTGATCCCAAATACAAAGTGGTGCGTGTGATCTAAAAAATCTCAATATGACTAATAAATGGCTTTAAGTATAACTGCATATTCTGGTACATACAATATCCTGGTTCCATGCTTCCCTTCCGGTAGGCACTTCATTCACAAAGAACTTTTAGTTTAACACTGAATCTCCAGGGATATAGTTGCAGATACAGAATTTACAAAAGCAGAACATGTATTTCAAAGCCTAATTATTTTACTTCCAAGCTAGCACTTCCTCACTTCTCTCTGACATCTCTAGATCTGCTTCTCCAATAAAAATCCCAAGGAAATCAAATAAAGGAAAAACTGGCTTTTGTGTTGATTATTTCCACCTACTGTTAACATCTGTTGCCATCCAGTGGTTGTGAAGAAAATATTCAGCCTCTAATTTTTTTTTCCTTTTTTAAATTTAAAGATAAACAAAAGCATGTGAAGGGTAGAGATAATACAGAATTTCAAAAAAAAGATAAACAGTAAGAAATCACTAGTTGATAAATTACATATTGTCCTCTTAGAAATAGTTGTTCAAGTTACAAAATTAAAGCATACAAAGTAGATATTCAAACAGTGAGAGTGTAAACAGCTACGCATGCATGAGTCTCTACATGTATTTCTATCCTTTCTGTATTAGAGGGAAAAACAAAACATGCAAGACAAAACAAAACAAATTCCTATAAAAACATGAAAACAAAAAGTCATATAAAACCACAGTACAAGGTGATCTACAATGCTTACTTCAATAGAATTGTCTATATCATCAGGCATAATTGAATATAGCAGTATAATTGAATATAGCAGTACATAACAATATTAGTAAAAATAAAACATTGTAGACAGTATCAAACTTCAAAGGCAGGTAATGATCATACTATAGTGGATATTCTAGTGAATCTTGTCATCATCAGTGCAGTTGCCTATATTCTCAGACTTGATACTATCAATCATAACAGCTTTGAATAAAATCTATCAATACAAAACAGTGATCTAACAAACCAGATTTGATTACAATCAGCTACAGTAAAACAGTGTAGGTTTTATAGAGCTTTAGATTGACTTAATAGGAAATTAAGGATGATTACCCTACTATATCCTGTTATTTTCAGGATGACTGTACCCTCAAATCTAGTACAGGTAGAATGACTGGAACAGAATATAATACATCTAAGCAGAGTAGTGTGAGTAATGTGGGTTTTAAATCCTGGTGCACTACTAACAATATAGTGTGTCAAGGACATCTATGTTAGAGATTCTAGTTATCCTCTGCCTCATTTCTGCTATGCTTTTTTCTGCCTTTGTTTGTCTAGTTTTCTCCTTCATTCTACTGCCTGCCCCATTCATTGAGGCCTTTCTGCCCCTGTTCCTAAAATCCTGGTATTTTTTTTTCTCTCTCTCTAGAATGTCCTTCAGTATTCTCTAGGGTTGGATTGGTAGTCACAAACTCCCCCAGTTCCTCTTTGTCATGGAAACGTCTTGTTTCTCCATTAATTTCTCGTGATAGTTTTGCAGGGTACATCAATCTGGGCTGGAGGTTATTTTCTTTCAGGGCTTGGAATACTTCACTCCAAGCTCTTCTTGATCTGATGGTCTGTGTTGAGAAGTCAGCCATGATTCTGATGGGCTTACCTTTATAGGTAATCTGTTTCTTTTCTCTGATGGCTTTTAATATTCTGTTCTTATATTGAATTTCTGGTATCTTGATTATTATATGACTGGGTGTAGCTCTGTTTTGGTTGTAGGTGGCTGGAGTTCAGTTTGCCTCACACAACCGAATGTCATTTTCTTTTCCCATGCTTGGGAAGTTTTCCTTAATTATTTCCATAAATAGCCTTTGTAATTTGCCTGTATGTATTCTTGCTTCTTCGTTCACATTTCTTATTCTTAAATTGTAGATTCTCTTGTCATCTTCTAGCCTTTGTATTGTTACTGCCTGTTTCTTTGTTATTTTTAAGAGATCTTTCCTTTGATGATCACACATTGCAAACTTGTCTTCAAGTTTTGATAGTCTATCCTTAGTTTCTTTTAAGGCATATTGCCAGCTTTCAATGGAGTTTTTGATTTCCTGGTAGTCTCTTTGAATCTGCTTCATGTATTTTATATTTTCTTTATATTCTTTATCAAATGTTTCTCTCCTTTTTTTGTGTTCCTCCCTTCTTCTGTCTGTATCATCCTGAGAGATGCTTCCTGAGAGCATTTCTTTTATTACTCTACTCATATCCTGCTTTACCTGATTTAATATTTCAGTTTTGAGCTCATCTACAAGGTTCTCAAGATATCTCTTAATGTCCATTGAAGCCATGTCTGATGTTGCGTGTTTGCCGCCCTCAGTCTCCCTTGTTTTTCCTTCTCCTGGATCAGTGCTCTCAGAGTTCTGGGCTGGGGGCCTCCTCCTGCCTTTCTCTCCTGTCATGGTCCTGGCTTCCTCCACACAGGTTACAGTGCAGGTCCCAGCCCCCCTTCCCTGTTGGCCATGTTTCCTCCATATCATGCTGGAGAGGGACCTCCACCCTGTCCTGCCTGCTCTTGTCACTGATGTGTAAGCAAGGGCTGCACATGCCTGCCCCTCCCTACTGGACCAGCCAAACTTCAGGTGCCTTCACCAGGTCAGTGCTTACTAGGCACAGGGATTCAATTTGGGATGGCTCATTGGGTCCTGGCAAAGGGCTAAGCCCAGTCCAAGCAAATCCCACGAATCTGGTCTGGGGAGGGAGCAACCAACTGAAGTCACTGTCGCTCCCAGTTCAGGCTCCTCCTGCCAGATTCCAACATGTCGCCCATTTGGTTGCGCCCTTCCTGTTGGGAGGGTCTCATTCCCAGCACTGACCATGGATTAATGGAGATCCCTTCATCAGCTCTGCACTCCATTGGGCTCACCAACCCCCGACTTCAGCGCTGCTGTGGTTCCTGTGAGTGGCAGTGGGAACAAGTTTGGGCAGCTCTGCCAGCCGGCATGGATTCAAGCTGGCCCAAATTCAGGCCAGCGGAAACTCAGCGGGTCACCGGGAAAATGCTGTGTCCCATAATTTTTAGCTGTTTCAGTTGTAGTCCCAACATATTTGATGAGCTTTTTTACATTTTAACTTCTTCCTGTGTCAAGAGGGTCCATCTCCCCCTGTCTGGGTCTCTCCAGGGTGTTTTATTCTGGCAAATGAGTTGTTTCTCCCAGGAGGCTCTGTATTTTGATGCTCACTGATTGGCCATCTTGACTTCTCCCTCTCCAGCCTCTAATTTTTAACCTCACCCCAAGCCTCCATAAAATGTATATGTAGATGTCTTGGATTATGATACAAGAGACCTTTGAATGATTTTACAGTGCCCACATGGCTGGAATGTTTAGGTGATGATTGCTTATTTAGAGCATCATCTCTGTTTTCCTTGCACCACACACAAGGACAGAGAATTAAGAAATATTTCTAAGTGAGTAACTTCATTTTTATCAGAATTAATTTTAATTTTGATTTTTATCAGAATTAATTTTAAATACCATATGGCATTTACCAAAACAGAAAATGTGACATCACGTAGAGTTTATGAACATCATTTGCTACTTACTGGAGTTTTGGATTAACTCCCTCATTTGAGGTTAAAGTCAAGGGTAGAGATATTGTTGTTCTAGGTGGTAGCACAATGGCAGAAGAACTAAGATTTAAAATAAGCTTTCTCTATTCTTCCCAGTGCTCCAACTAAATTGTTTCCAGGTAGTTGACTTGTCTTTAAGGAAAACAAATATTTTTCTCTGGTAAGTTGCTTTAGAATTTGAAGATTTAAAATTTAATATCATGAAAGTATATTGAGGTAAATAGGAATATTATATTGCTACACATTATACACAGCCTCTTAAGTATTGGCATCGCCGACCAGCTGGAAATCCAGCCCACTCACCTGAAAAGCATTGAACTTTTTTAGAAAGTTTAAGTTTAGATGGATGATAGTTAATTTTATGTAGAGCCATAGTTTTCTCAAACATGGAAATAAAACCATGATTAAATTTATTCTAGGTGGATAAATTTATATAAATAAAATAGTCTCATTGTCAATTTGTTACTTTTATTTTCTTTGTTGAGGTCTATGTTTTATGTCCTTTCTTATTTCTCTGAAAATAGAGTCCTGAAGTTTTGAGTAGATTTTATATATTCCATTAAGATGTGCTATAATTAAAAAACCCAAGCATCTTGGCTTTCACTTTGATTTATCATAATTTATGTTCTGGCTCCTGTGAAGACCACATCTTCTTCTTAGAACCTTTAGTGAGAAACAAAGCCAGCCTCTTGGTAGAGAAAACTTGCAGCCCAGCCCTATATCCTGAGGCCAAAGTCCTCTGTGAAAGTCACATTTTGAGATTCAGTCTTACAGGCCAACTGTCAGGTCTCGACCAGTTTGCCTCCAGGGTGATACATAGGTACACTCACCATTGAATGTATTGTTTGGCCCTTAACTTTATATGTTCATTTTATAGCTGATGAAGGTAAGGAGTTTTACACCAAGCTAATAACTAGCTCTGCAGAGCACAGTTGTGGCTGAGAATAGCCACTGAGCCACAGATTACATTCCCTAGCCCTCTTTGCCACAAGGTGAAGCTGTGAACATGATTCTTGTCAATGGAAGGTGAGTGGTGGCAGTATGGGTCATACCTGGAACAAGGTCACATTTGAGATACCACTGTGCCTTATCCTGCATGGAAGCTCTAGATGAGAATATGGCAGAGGGGAAGCACTGGGTATCGAGGCCCTGACTTAGGACCACTGTCTGCTCAGGGGTGCAACAACAGAATAAAGCACAGACAAGCAATAGATTTTAGTTACATTGGCACCAGGATGGTCAAAGCCCAGTGGTGGGCTAAGACCAAAGGTGCTGCTGTTCTTGGCCTTCATTAGGTGCAAGCTTGATTGTGGGGCATGCTGTTGGGCTGCAGGAAGTGAATTGTTAACATGGTCAAGGTTCAAGAATTGAGGGACAATACATTTTTGGAAAAGTGCACAGGAGCAGATTATGGTTAACCAGTAACCTGATTGTCTGCTAACTGCAACTACTGAGCTAGAAGGAATTTGAGTGAGTCAAGTCTGTGTGTTATCAAGAACTTCACAGACTGTTAGTCTGGGCTCTGGCCATTGGCTTAAAGATTAATCTGTCTTTAATCCAGCCAAGGGTTTTGCCACAAGTCATATATCCCTAGGACAGACTTGTCAATTTATTTTTGTACCAATTTATTAATATTAATTACTGCCTGCTGTGTACTTCATTGAGTTGGTCCTCAGCAACTGGGGTCCCTGGATGATTATTTGGTGGAAAGTTGCCCACTGATGAACCTTCACAGTGATCTGTGAAGTTAGCCAAAACTGAGTTTCTTCTGTGTTAAGCCCCTGAAGTTTTGGGGTTACTTGGTAGGTTAGCCAGCATTTTGCTGACTCAGAGGATAACCTATGATATCCTATGATATCACCTATGTGAGACTGAGAAAGATCTATAGCTAGAAAATATATTGGAGCATCTGTCCCATAGTTGCATAGTTTTACAGTTCTTAACTTCTTTTCTATACCTTTCTTTTTTGTATTATCCTTTGCTAGTCCTAACCAGCCTCACTGCTACAATTACAGGTATGGTAGTTCTGAGTATATTTTGAAAAAGAAAAGTCTTGACCTCAGTACATTTTATTGTTGTTTCCAAAAATGCTGCTATAAATACTGTACCAAAGTAGTTCATTTGGAAAGTAGAAGCACAAACAGTTCTAGGATGGGAGAACCAAATACCCTTAGGAGAACTGAGAAGTCCCTTTGTCTAAGTCTAGCCTCAGATTTAATTGAGAACTAGGCATACATCTTGGGGTCCACTAAGGTCTCCCTAGCCTCCATGCTGTCCCACCACTACTCAGGGCCCCTTCGGAGCACAGTATCCCTGAGCTGTAGCCCCGTTTCCCTTTCAAAGCATGTTCTCTTTGCTTGGAAGCCATCCTCCTTGTGCTCCATTGTTAACAGTCTGCTGTGTACTGGTATCGTTTGGTAAACCAGTTCTTTTGTATGCATCCATTAGCTAGTGTATGGTTCCTCCTATACCATAGGCTCTGAACTCAGGCCACAGACATAGTTCTCCAGAAGACCCTGAAGGAGTGGGCCTTGCTTGGGTGAAGCATACTCACTGGCTTATAAGGTACTTCCTCTTTGTGAGACCTTCTCAGTTGTCGGCAGTCCAAGTCTGGTTTGATCCTGAATGCCGAGTTCTGCATTTACACTGGGGGTGGACAAGGGGATCTGGCTTAGTTGGAGATCAGCTCATTGTTGCTTGATGAGTACAGAATTAAAGCATGAAGTGTAATGTCATCAGAAATTTCCATCAGGCTTCAGTGGTCTCTGAACTGTTTTGTTTGTGGAGACTTGGAACCCGCAAGTAGGCACTGAACAGCTGCTCCCTGAGGCTATGCCTAGGCTTCTCCCTGCAGCGGCCACTTGTCTGGATTCCCTTACTCTAGATTATAACTTTTGATGACTTACCTCTCTTCACTGGGACAAAGAACCATGGGCCAACAAGATTTGAGTCATATTTTTATCAGCTATTGCTAGTCCTGTGGTTTGGAGCAGGTTAATCTATCTATGTATCAATTTTTTTATCTTCTCAAAGGAAATAATATCTACATCACAAAATTCTTAGGTAGGTTACCTGAGATAATTTAGGTTGACTGTGTGGTCTCTCAGCTTACTACTACTTAAATATTTATGTTGGGGCTTTAGAAAATCTAGTCTTATTACTCATTTAATACAACTATACTTTCTGCAACATACGTTTTTGGTTTTTATTTGGTTTTTTGTTTTGTTTTTTGCAACATTTTTGAGCAAAATTTCAAATAAAAATTTTACAGATTTCTTCCATGGCAGTTTGACTGCTTTTCAGGAGTTTATGTGAAGGTGACTTGGTCTTACTTATATGCTTTTTCCCAAGTAGGCTGTTGGACAGGTTGCTTCTGAGGAGGGTTTTTAAAGATCCTTGACCTAATTTATCATTTTCTGATGAGTGTTGTGTTTAACATAGAGATGTATAGGCCCCACTCTAAATATTCCAAAATATAATCTTTGGGCATAAAGTTCAAGATCAATATATGATAGTATTCTCTAGGTGGCTTTAAACATCCAGCTAAGGGTTACAACCTCCAAGTTAACTCCTCTGTTATGCATAGGTTTTTGATATCTTTGGTCCCATTTGTTGACCCTCTCCAGCCTCAGGCATCCCACACACTCTTGCCTCTGTTAGGCCAGAAAACAGCAATGGACCCCTAAATCTCGATGGCTTTTCTCAACAGATGCCTGGTTCTAGTTCACATGAAATCCAGTCCCTCACCCAGTTTACAAAGGGTTCCAAGATCCCTCTGCTCTATACCACTGCATATCAGCATTCTGTCCTTATGTGGCTTCCTGGTTTGCCAGGCCAAAGAAAAAGTGTAGAGGGACATGCTAGCTCTTAAAAGCTTCCTCCTAGAAATGACATGTGTCATATTTACCCCTGGTCCATTGGCCAGCACTAACAGGACTGGTATCCATCATGATGCATAGAGCACACTGGCCATGTGATGAGCAGTGAGTCATTGTTCTTGCACAGTGGTCTCTTGGTGAGTTCTTCTAGCACCTAGTACCTGATATATCATATATGCACTTATTTATCTGCTTGTGCCTTCCAAGTAAATTTAAGCCTTTGAGGCCATAGCTTTTTGTTCACTGTTGTTTTCTGGTAAGTATAATGAAGCCTGGTAGTGAGGCTTCCATAAACATTTGATGAGTAAATGAATGGTGACTTCAGACAAATAGCAGAAGCTGCTGCTGAAGTATATTGTGGAATGTAATTGTATGTCAGTCTGTTTTATAGCTTGTACTCTTTTCCTGAAGCTCATTTAAATGTTATTGAATCCAGTGAAAGGCTAAAGAATAATGGGTCAATTAAGAGAACACTGTGTGTGGATCACCCACTGTTACTCAGAAAGAGCATTCACCTCTTGGTTCTGCACTCCTGGAGTGATCACTGTAAGAAAGGGCAAATGTAGTCAGCAGAGAAAGATGCTTTCTAAGCTTTAGCTGACGTCATCAATAATGGATTTCTGTTGACAAAGCGGGTGATGTCACTGTGGGCCTATGTTGCTGCTGAGCTGAGCTATCAAATTTGCACAAGACCAGTTTACTGAAACTTCATAACCCCAAACACATGGAAGATTTTCCACATGAGTGAGTCTTGTTATTTTGAATACAGTCAAACCTGCTTTAAAACAAAGTTTGATAGGAAGGTTGCTTTAGATATAGGCAGCATTATTCATGATTAAGGCATCAGTTCTGGAATAAGAAAGATTTGGGTTTAAACCTAGGTTCTGCATTTTACTGACCTAAAATTTCCCAAGCCTCACCTTCACTTGAAAGTAAATGATGCTTTTAAGTGCTTAGTTTTATGGAAGACCTGACACATTGTAAATGGCAGTGATTATGATCAGCTTCTATGATCAGGTTATGTGTTCTGTACTAGTTACAGCTAGATAGCTAGGTTATACGAGTGGGTTGTTCAAGGACGTGGGGTGCCGGGTCCCAGTGCGGTTCCTGAGGTTCTAGGATTAAGGACCAGCGAAAGGATGAGAAAAATAAAGAAGAGACAAGCCTGGGGTCATGTGGAGCCCTTATCCTCCTGATAGGAGGAAAGGAACTGCTCGACTAGTGCAGTATGTTTATTTATACTCTCCAAAGAAGACTGTCAATTTTAAACCCACTACCTAGCAGCTTGTTTGCCTGGCAGGCCTGGGCCCCTTGCCTTCTCAGTGCTGAAACAACTTGTTTACATAGTCTGTTTTAGGTTCTCTGCTTTTTCTGGGCTGGACTTTACTTCAGCACCACACACATGATCAGTCTCCAGCTTCAACAGCTCGGCTCCCAACATAGCCGTCTCTCGTTTTGTTGTTGCACAGGATGGGTGGTCAGTTGAAGCTGGAGGAGCTGTTAGACAGCTCTGTAGATCTTTTATCTTAAATGCAGTCCAAAGATTTTAAGTTACTGCATTCTGCAGTTGAAACCCTATGCAATCCATTAATCTGTGACAGTAGTCAGCTACCAGTGTAGCTGGCAACTGCCAAAAGTTGTTAATAATATGAGCTTCTTTTTTAACATTTTAATTTAGCATTGTTTTATATACCTCTAGTAGTTGCACATTTTCTGCAGGATATTCAAGACCAAGCTAAAGTGAGACCTGTTTTGAATACAATCAATTTTTGTTATCTATCAAGGTCAGTTAAGTCTCCTCAGGAAGACCTTGAAACCAGCTATAGCACCCCTGAGTTCTTCCTTCAGTGTCAGCCATTCCATTGAGTCACGGCCATTGCTTGACCAAGTTGTTTTCTGTGAAAGCTTGGGAGATTTTTGCTCCTGGTGACTCTCCTTAGGCACATCACACACCGATGATCACTTTCCTCAGTGGTCTCACAGCCTTCTTGATCAGAAAACGAGGGACTCACTGACTATAGGATGACGCAGCAGAGATTCTCTTATGTCCTGGGTCCTCATTGACCTTGGAGGGCTAGGCCCAAAATACTGGCTGTCCGCTTAGCCCATCTGTCTCTCTCATTGTTGGTCTTCAAACCTCAGTTGTTGAACATCCAGAAGAAAAGATTGATATCAGTATAATATAGTTAGAAGCATTATCATCTTATCTAAATATCAAACATCTTAAAGCATAAAATAGAACCATTATTTTTCAACAACCATGGCTGTTTTAACATTGGAACACCTGTAGAATATTAACAAACAGTTATGTATTTTACATAGAAAATTAGAAATCAAACCATATACAATGTTGTAGCATAAAACCCATGATGACATTTTGTAACACACTTGGATTTTCATTTTGACATAAAATTCAACCCTTTTGGTTCATCAATCCCTATCTAATACATAAAAGATTTTACCTAAGTTGTTGACCTTTAGTAGGATGTACATCTTGTAAGCATTTGTTAGAAGCAGAGGTCTGAATCTGAAACAAAAGTTTGTTACCATAAACAATCTTGTTTTTATGTTTTCAAAGACCTGTACATCTGGAGGCATGAATATATGAATACACCATGAGGTTAATAACAGTCATTTGTCATAACCATATGAAAATCTTTGTATGGGCATTTTTTAGATCAAAAACCTTTTGTATTATTTCTTTTAATAATGACTAATATAAACATATTACAATAATATTTATATAACTTTAGTTGGGGTGTCTCCCATAAAGCTATAGAGATCATTGGGGCCTCCAATCAATGAACAAGAGCTGGTAAAATGTTATCAGATGGCTACTTTCTTATTCATCAGTTGAAGTCCTGTCCAACAATCCCAATCCCAAGGGATTTTTAATCATTTTTTATAACAATTTTTTCTTAAGAAAACTCCAATCATAACATTTGACATATTATTTTTGAACAATGAGAGACTCTCAAATTATGATAAGCAACAATGTACATTACATTTACACAACTGACTTTAGCATCATTTTGACTAACTGGGAACCCAGGTGGAAGCATGTTTTGTAATTCTATAACTCAAATAAACCTTGATTAAATGACCTATAAATGCAAAGGAAAATTGCTGAGCTCAAAATAAAGCTGTTCACAAACAGACAAATGGACAAACATGGACAGTCTGTACAAATTCAAACAGACCTAGAAACAAACAGAGCTGTCGGTGTCCACAAGAACTCTCCAAGTTCCTGGGGGCTATTTTATGCCCCTTTGCTGAACTAGCTCGCTTCTTACACCTGGAGTCCTTGGGGTTGGGACACCTGTCACCTCCAGCACCCCATGCCCTCAGGGTGTTTCTAAGCACCCTGTGCCATGTGGACACTCCTGTACAGGCACTTGTACTGTTGGCTCTACATGCATGAGTGATCACTAGCTCAGTGGAAGTTATCTTAGATGCTGTCTGTGGGTCAGAGAAGAGATCAAGGCCCCCCTAAAAATTTGAAGCTGAATATCCTATGCCAAAACAGTCCTTCTTTGGGTTTATTATAAGGAGTTCTCTCCTTCCTTGTTTGTTTTTACCAAGCTCTTGAGTGGGGAGAAAACCTTGTTGTAACATCTGATGAGTCACCAAAGAGTTAGGGCTGACCAGAAATACCCCCATGCCCTGTACCACATCACAGCCCCATAAATTAATTGGTATATGGGGGAGGATGTAGGTGAGAAATGTCCAGAATGACCTTCTGCATCCCTCCAGGTTAATAATCTAGCACTCATACTAGGGTGAGAAACACTGCCCACACCCTGTAGATCTGTAGTTGCCACATCTACAGGCCATGCCATTGGCCAGTGTCTCTGGGCAATAACAGAAACATCCACTTCTGTGCCTAAAAGCCCTTTAAATGCCTTTCTTTCAATGATCAATTTCATCTCAGGACGATCTTGCTTAATCTGTTGAATCCAATAAGTACTGGAAGACCCAAAGCCTTTGGACCCCATTTCCTTATTTATAGATTTTCCTTTTTGTCAAAGGAAGAATAACTAACTGGGCAATATGAGAATCTGGTGTGATTTGAACAATGTTTTGAGTAGTTTGAACCATAACCTTAATTTCCCCTATGTAGTCAGCATCAATGACACCTGGCAAAAACTGAAGCCCTTTTAATGTGAGACTACTGCAGCCTAGTAGCAGAACCACTGTTCCTTGAGGCAGAGGTCCATAGACTCCAGTAGGAATAGCTTGGGGTCCCATTTCAGGAGTTAGTATGAGTTCAGAGGAGAAACTGAAGTCCAAGCCTCCGCTATCTTTTGTTGCTCACCAGAGGTCTGAGACAGCCTGGTAGCAGAGAGTGAGGCTGGGGATGAATTGAGGAAAGCACCCCCATTGTTTGGTGGGGCCAAGACAGGCCCCATTGGAAGTTTCCTGAAATGGGCCCACCTTCCACATCTATTTTTGATCTACAATTCTTTCCTAATAATATCCTCGTCGACATCTTGCACAGATCTGAGGAGATTTTATGGAAGAGACAGGCAACCACTGTGTTGCCCCCATAAGTGCAGCAACAGAACAATTTCAAACAAGATGTCCTTGCCCTCTGCAATGAAAACAAATAACCCTGGTCTTTCCCTTTTCTTTAGGCTGTGGGTTTATGAACTGAGTGAGAGCTGCTGCCAAAGCAGCCCCCTGTATATTTGAGGGGCCAATATCTGCACAAATCTGAATCATCTCAGATAATGTAGCTCACTTTTTGTGGGCTCCTAAGGCTTCTTTACACCATTTATTTGCATTTTCAAAAGCCAGTTGTTGAACTATTAATTTAGTCACTTATAATTCTCTCATTAGCTTGCAATAAACGTGCAGCAAAATCCTGAAATGATTTGTCTGGACCCTGACAAATAGAAGTCAAATCCAGGGAGGTTTCACCCCTTGAAGGCAGCTCCCTCCAGGCTCTCCTGGATGCTATTCCAACTTGGTCATATACCTGCATATCAAAAGCAAGCTGACTACCTGTAGCAATGAAGACACCTTCCCCAATCAACATATCTTTTGTAATGGCTATGTTCTGAGCAGCATTGCATGTGGCCTAGTCTGTGCATAATTCAAAAAAAATTTCCACAATTAACGCCCCCCCCCCACTTAAACATGTTTTAACTATGCCTTTCCAATCATTTGGGGCCATAACTTGTTGTCCTAGGAGCTCTATGAAACCCAAGGTAAATGGGACTCTAGGGCCATAGGTAGAGGTAGCGTTTTTCAATTCTTTTAATGACTTAAATGGTACGGCCTCATGATGGCATATTATTTGCCCCAGATTATTGGGGATTCTTAGTTCTGTAACCAGGTAGATATGTTGAAAACCCTCCATGTATTCCCCTACTTGTCTGGCTTCCTTTAGTGCTAATTGCAAAGGAGACAGACAAAATAGCTCTACTCCCTGAGAGGTGGAAGTCCTGACCTGAGATGCAGTAACATTTGTTTGAGCCAAAAGAGCAGGAGTTGCTGCTTGTGGCTCAGTTAAAGTTACCAGGGTGGAGGTCATGCTGCCACCTCTTCCCTGCTCAGGACTTGATTCTGAAACAATGCCTGGAACCAGTTCCCTTGTAGTTGTCTCAAGAAGCTTAAGATTATTAAGACCTTGTCTCATCCAGATCCACAGAACGAACAAGCATGCAACAAACAGGTCCTTATACATTTGTGATTCTTTTGAATAAGTTTGTCCCATAATTAAACAGCCAAGATTATCAATACTTTTTTTTTCAGGGGAAGGGGTCTCTCTCAGGCCCATTTATAATTGGCCCTAGAGAATAAGGGAGTTTCAATGGCCCACTCTTTACACCTGATGAAGCCAATATCAGAACACTCCAGTGATGACCATTGACCTATACCAATGCACTCCCCCCTCCCCCACCCCAGTTGCACACACATAAAAAGTGTCCTTTCACACTCAATCAAGATCTTACCCCATCTGTGTTCGGACACCATATACCAGGACCACAATGCGGCTCCTGAGGTTCTTGGGGTTAAGGACTAGTGAGAGGATGAGCAAAATAAAGAAGAGACAAAGCTGGGGTCTCCTCCTGATGGGAGGAAAGGAACTGCTCAATCAGTGCAGCACGTTTATTTATACCCTCCAAAGAAGAATATCAATTTTAACCCCACTGCCCAGCAACTTGTTTGCTTGGCAGGCCTGGGCCCCCTGCCTTCTCAGTGCTGGAACAACTTGTTTACATAGTTTGCTTTAGTTTCTCTGCTTTTTCTGGGCAGGACTTACTTCAGCCCCATATATGCAATCAGTCTCCAGCTTTAACGGCTCTGCTCCCAACAATGAGGCATGTGTAGCAGCCAGCCTGGCTGTCCTTGGGAGTCAGTCCTTGGGCCCAGCATTTCCAGACTAGCTCTGTGTTGGACTCATGGGGCAGAGCTGCGGCAGCTATGCTCTGCACCTGGACCCACCAGCAGCCACTTGCTGAACTTCACGTTCCCCAGTCTGGGGAGGACCTGAGCAGCTTTGCTGCATCTCCATCTGATGTGAATCTCCCTGTCTGAACCTTCCTTGGGGACATTATTCCTCCTCTTGCTTGACACTTGGCTTGTGCTCCATTCTGGTCCTGTGAGTTATGGCCAGCTAACAGGGTAGCTTTTCCTTTACCCAGAAGAATGCCCAGGGCAGAACTCCTATGCAGAAATAACCATTAGGCTGCCTTCTCTTGAAATGGGACTAATTAGGCTGCCTTCTCTCCTCTGTGTCCCAGAGCAAAGCTTTACCCACAAAGGAGGTTTAGGCCTTTTTTATGCTACCTTCTAAACAGTCAGATCCTTTAGGAATAATATTGGCAGCAAAGTTCAATTTTGTTCTCACTGTGATAAACATGGAATTACCCTCTTAGAGTGGGTAGGCAAATCCTTGTGAATTTATTTCTTTACATAAAATGCCTCAAAGGACTGCTGTTTTGCTGAAAAACTCCCATTTTTGTTTTAAGCTTTTGGTTATCCTAAGCAGGAAGTAAGCTTCCCTGTGCCTCCAATTCAAGCCAAGCTTTTATCTGTCTGGGCCCCTGCAAGGTGGGTGAGCTGCACCAGGCAGGTGGTAGGATGCAGGCAGCATTTCATCCCTATATAAGGAAGCTTCTTGTAATAACATGCTTGTGTGGTGCAGTTTGCTTCATCTTCTTTGTCCACATATCCATGTTTTCAGAAATAATCGTGTACCAGTTCAGTCCAAAAGCCACATAAATTATAAATTATTGTCATCCATGAAATACTATATAGTGTGTGTGTAGATAAATATTTTAATCATCCTTTAGTGACTATGTGGTAAGGATTGTCCCTGCAAATACTGCTTAACTCTCACCTATGATTTGAAATGAGTCTTCATGTTTTGATTTTTTTCAAGATATTTAAAATAGATTTTAATGCAAAATTACATTCATAGATCAGGCAGAACAATATGATGAGTCTCTATATAATGGTATCAACTGTTATCTTGTTATATTTGTTTTTTCTGCTCTTGAAGGAAGCATTTTAAAATTAAGTCACAGCCACCAGGATTCCCCTAAATGCTTCTGTGTGCATCTCTAAACATAGAAGTATTCTTCTTCTATAACTACAGAATGATTATTACAGCTTATAAATACTTTAATACCATCAAATTCTCAGTTCATATTCACATTCCCCTTACATTGCTCCTAGTGAGATTTTTCCTTCGGTTGGTCACTTTTAATTGATCAATGAGCAAACTTCTCTCAACTTCTATTCTTCTACTGAATTAACTATAATAAGAACATAGAGCAAGGGAAAGTTCTCTGCATGTTATATGATACTCAGGTGCATTTACCTTATTCTAAATATTTTATAAAAGTTTCTAAACGTACAGAACACTTGATTGGATTCCTCACTGCTCACTTGTTTACATGGTTCTATTTTTGATTCTCTTCTTGACTTCTTGGTAACCAGAACTTGATAGTCTCTAAACTCCAGATTCAGTGATAAAATAAATGAATATCCTGTGACTCCTTTTCAGGTGGAACTTTCAAACAGTATTTGTAAAGCAGATGATTTACTGTGTTAATTGCATGACTTATTTCCAACCAGGTAGCTCCTGGCAGCCTGTAAGTATTTGTGAGGCTGACTGCCTTTTCTGGGTGTCCTCAGAGAGCTATGTGTTGCACTGTTGCCTGTGGAACCACCATTTTGGGTTCAGTGAGAAAATAATGAGCCACCATCTAATACTTAAGCAATTGGAACAGCAGAGTGTTTACACCTTGTGCAATGTCAGTTGTATTTCAACATTATCCAAAAATATCATACAAAGGTATTTAGAAAGAAGAAAAACAAATCTGTTTTTTAGAGTGTTTTTCTGAGGGTTGCTGCTGTTGCTATGGAAATTAAAGAAGCAGATTTTCACGGCTTTATCACACTGATCCTGTTTTTGAACAAATTCCTGAGACAGGGCTTTTTTTTCCTCTCTCATTCTGGATGGTTTTGTCAGACATAACCTGGTCTGCATATTATTAACATTTCCTTTGTGCAAAAGCACATTAGGTACTAATGCTTGGAGTTGTTTTTAGCAAAAGAATTTGACAATACAGTATTCATTTTTCATCTGCATATTTTAAAATAGGCACTGTGTACTCACTGTTAATGGAGAACTCAGCTTAGAGCATAAGGAAATGTTAGTTTAATATTTTAGTGCCATCTGCTGTAAGTTTCATAGCATTCTATCCCATCTGGTTTACTTGTAGCAAGTCTTTATTTTTATTTTTCCTGGTCTTAGTAGAATATAGCAAATTTCTTTCCAAATCTGTCATACTGATTGGCCCTGTTTCTTCCCCTGATCTGGATGAAACTGTTGTCAAAGGAATATGTTTTCTTGGCTCTCAGTATTCATTTCCTGAAGATTTCTGCTCCAGCCATGTGTGCATATATATGTGTGGGGGGGGTGCATGTGCACACACGCAATGTGTGTTTTAATTATCAAGCAGTTAACTTGTTCTCAGACCTTTCTGCTTTATCTCAAATAACAGTGAGTGAATGTTTGTCAATTCAGTAACATTGCTGTATAAATAATTATTGAGAACCAGATCTGTGCCAAGGCTGTTCCTAGACACTTTTTCCTAGAGGCATGAGGTAAAGGACAGGCAGACTCCCAGCTGTCATGCTTTGTCAGTGGAGAGAGTGACAGAACACAGATAAATAAACATAATGGAGTATGTGCTGAGAAGTGAATGATAAAATGGGCTGGAGGAACTATTTTAAATAGCGTAGTCTAAGAAGGTCTGATAGACGCTTGAACAGACTTTCTAACATGTTGAGGTTGCTAAGAAAGAAAACAGATGCATTCTCCACACCTGGGCCTCAGGTTCCTGTTAAACATGGACTCATCTCATTGTTAGTTAATTAATTTTCTTTCAACATTAGCCAGGAACGTTGCACATGTGAAATACAAACCTGGTCTTTGAAAGCCTTTGCTGAGTTTCTCCTGTTTGGAGATAGGTGGATCCTGATCCAGACTCAGGCAGGTCTTCAGGTCAGCAGGTCACACAGTCTGCTCTGGGTTACTCAGGCTCACATGGAGACCTGTTCGCCAGGAGTTGCTTTTTAACTGGATGTTTCGACAACAGTTAACCAATAAAGGGGCTAGAATCACTGCGCGTAAAACAATTTAATACTATCATGATTAATTCTCACTCGAAATGCTTTCAGTATTTCATGGTATTAGGTTTCAGAGGAGGAAAAAGTACTATGATGTCCACATTTTTCTCATAGTCTTTCAAAGCCAGTTTGTGCTGAATATTGAGCATCATGGAGCTAACATCCCTGTCATTCTAACATTCTGAAGTCAGGCAATTAGAATACTGGCACCCCATGTGAATCCCTGTGCGGGCATCTGTGTGTGTTTGCTCGCATGTGTGCACATAGGCAAGTGTACATGTGTTCAGGTATTCAGGAACCAAGTACATTACTGGGTTGTGGCTCAGGTAGCTAGGATGAAAAAGGCATGGTCTTTGCCCAGAAAGCATTTGTTGGGACATACATAATATGATCAAATAATACAGTGAATGTTTATTTTTTAAAATTAGTACCGCAAAAGATATGCCATCATTAATTTCCCTCAAAATACTTCCCCTTGCTGTAAGTACGCGTACCCCATTGTTCCTGCCACTCTCTAAAGCAGGTCCGGAAGTCTTGCTTTATGTGTTTTCAGTCATGCTGCCATTTCTCAGTCCAGAATTGATTAATTTGCCCTCATGGTCGTTTTGACTTTGGGAAAGAGCCAGAAGTCACATGGTCCTAGATCTAGTGAATAAGGTGATTGAGGACACACAGTAATATTTCTTTCCTTTTCTTTTCTTTTCTTTTTTGACAGAAATTGCTCTTCATCAACATGGAATGATCAAAATATGGTGAATGCTTAAATTTTTAAAATGTTTTAAAAGTAAAAGACACATTGCTGTTAATCCTCCTAACACTCAGAAACCCCCGTCAATTCACAGACATTTATCCCATCATCTTGGAATCTGTCTTTTACTGTCATAAGTTTTTTTTTAAGTTTAAACATTCTCTGTATATTTTGATCACATACAAACAAATTAGTGCAATAAAGTGCTATAGGGGAAATGAAAGCAGTAACAGCCCTGTTGTCTGTGTTATTGACTTTGTAAAAATGGAGATGCCACCTTTCTGATCTTTCTCTAGCTATTTTCTTATATCTTCTAAAAATCTAGGGCAAGGAGAATTGGCAGCAGAATAGTGATTTCCATCTTTTCCTTACTTTAGGAAGGAAGGTTGGGTTGACCTGAAGTAATGACATTAATTTTTTGCTTTGCTGGAAAATGAGACACATAAAAAGAATCATGGCTTTAATAGTATGAGTACCTTTATCAAATCCTGTAGTACTAGTACAACACTGGGAGAAAAGTAAGAATTTCCTTCTTTATCCTGTTTGTATAGTGTGTACTTGAAGATACTGCAGAGGTTAGAGACTCAACAGCCCTCAGTACCATTAAATGCAAACACTCGCCTCCACAGAGGCCAATCACGAGGTAGCTGCGGGGCTGGCAGGCTTGGAAGCAGGAACGGCTGTCCAGTGTACTTTCTCCCAGGTATGTACAGATTCCCCTGACCTTGCTCTTGGAAGCCTGTCATACCTTGTGTAGGAGCAGAAGTAAAACTGAGTTTGGGAAAAGGAGAAAGCTGTTGGATATCCGATTTATCTTCCTTTTTCAGGAGTGTTTTTTTTCCCCCTATCGGTACCGGGGATGGAACTCACGACCGCCTGCTTGCAAGGCAGGTGCTTATGCTGCTGAGCTAAATCCCCAGCCCAGGAGTGTTTTTAATAAGGTGACTGGGCACAAAGGAAGAGATTTAAACCTGTCCTATTTCCCTGAATGTAACATTCTCATTTGGTTGAATACTACTTTTCAGAGCCAGAATAATATTTGTGGGGCTAATAGAAGCTGTGAAAGCTGTTTTATTGATGATCTAACTTTCCAATCACACTTCTCCCTTCCCCTGGTCCAGTGTGGCCAGTTGGCGTCAACATGCTACACTGGTGGTGTGTGGCTCAGCCATCAGGAAAGATGGAGCTTCCCTCTGACCACGGGAAGCAGCAGTGAGGAAGCCTGGCTCCAAGCCAGCAGGGTTCTCTAGGTGTGTTCACTGCCCTTGCTGTATCCCCTCTGCTCTCTCAGTGGCTGGAGTTTGGTTATTTCTCTACTGTCCTATAAATCTCCACTGTCTACCCGGGACAATGCTGAAGCCACCACCACTTTATTCTAGTAGGGATCATTTATCCATGGGAACACACATCAGTGTGTAGGCTTAGTGACTGGATCTCTGAAACTTTGAATGCTCATTCTTCTGATGCCACCAAATTTTCAAAGCCCTGGGCATTTGTTTCCCTTTTTCCTGAACCACATGAACCTACTGCTCTTTCATCCCATCCTTGCAAACTCATCCAAAGGACTTTGTTGAGAAGGAACACTGTTAAATATTGGATAAGGTCTTTGAGCAATGTTGCGTAATTTTTCAGTAGATCTTTGAACCTAGCAGAAATTTGGCCACTCTTGGGAATGTTTCTAAAGGGATTAGTATTCAGGGATTTTTATGCTAGGACAGAAGTCTAGGAGTTTGCAACAAAAAAAACTCGACCATTTTGTTAGGTAAAGATCCTATCAGTCATCACATTTTCAATGGGATCTGTCACTTAAAAAAAAAAGCATAAGTTTAAAAAAAGGAGAAAGTATTAGACTAGATTATCTTGCTGTAGCTCTATGCTGTTAGAAAATCTGAATCTGTAATTTCCTGCAGGATTATTCTCCTCTGACTCAGAAAGGAGTATGGTAAAATCAATGTGTTTTTACAAGATCTGACTCTACAGAATCGGATCCCAGTTAGTAATCTCCAAAAATTCCCTGCTCATCAGCGTTCACTCACTGTTTTCCTTCTTCCTTTCCTTTTGCACCTAATAACTAGTAATCTGTATTTCTATGAATTCACCTGTGATGGGCATATTTTACATCTTGTGAAAGTGCAGTCTTATAGCCCATAGTCTTTCATGTCTGGCTTCTACTTAGCATAATGTTTTCAAGATCATTGGAGTTGTAGTAAGTATCAGAACATCATTTGTTTCCATGGCCAAGTAATATTTCATTTTGTGGCTTATCGCATTTTGTTTATCCATCCATCACTTGTTGGACATTGGAGCTGTTTCTGTTGTTACTATTATGAATAGTGCTGCTGTAAACATTCATGTATAGGTTTTGGTGAGGACACATGTTTTCAAGTCCCTTGATATATAATGGGAATGGACTTGCTGGGTCATGAAGTAACTATGTTTAACATTTTGGGGAACTACCAATCCTTTGCAAAACAGCTGATTTATCTTACAATCCCTACAGCAATGTATGTGGATACCAGTTCCTGAACCTCTCCACAAACATTTTTTGTCTTTGACCCTGCTCGGGTTTTGATTTCCGCTTTGCTGGTGACTAATGGTGATGAACATCTTCTCATATATTTATCAGCCATTCATGTTTCTTCTTTCCAGAAATACTTTTTCAAAGCTTTTTCTATGTTAAGGTTGTTATAAAGAACTCTTTTTGCTCTTGAGCATAAGAATTTCATGTTCTAGATACATGTTCCTCATCAGATATATGATTTACAAATATTTTCTTTTTCTGTGTATTGTTTCTTCACTCTTGAAAATTAAAGTTTTTAATATTTAGGAAGTCCAGTTTATCCTTTTTCTGCTTGTCTTTTAGTGTCTTTTCTAAGAAAGTATTGCCTAGTCTCAGGCAACGAAGATTTAGTCCTAGTTTTTTCTTCTAAAAGTTTTAAGTTTTAGCTTTGATGATTGGGTTTTTGATCCATTTTGAGTTAATTTTTGTATATGCTGTGAGATAGGATCCCGTCTTCATTCTTCTGCACATAGATAGCCCGTTGTCCCAGAATCATTTGTTTAAAAGATTATTTTTCCCCCATTGGATTGTCTTGTCATCCTAGTAAAAAATTCAGTTGACCATAAATGTAAGGGTTTCTAGATCCTCAATTTTGTTTTATTTATGTACCTGTTTAGCTTTATGTTGATGACCTACCACCTTAATTACTGTTGCTGTATAGTTGAAAGTATGAGTCTTCCAACCTTGTTCTTTTTCTCAGTATTGCTTTAGTTATTCTGAGTTTCTTGCACTTTCTTTCTTTCTTTCTTTTTTTCTTTTTCTTGTTTTTTTTTTTTTTGTCTTTCTTGAGACAGGGTTTTGTTATGCAGTTCAGTCTGGCCTTGAGCTCACTTTGTAGCCCAGGAAGGTCTTGAACTCAACAATCCTCCTGCCTCAGCCTCCCGAGTGCTGGGATTATAGGTGTGAGCCACCACGCCCTGCTCTTGTACTTTCAAATGAACTTTATAACCAGTTTGCCAATGTCAGGGGGGGAAATGCTAATTTGGATGTTGATAAAAATTGCATTGAATAGGTGTTTTGGAGAGTGTCACCATCTTAATATCCAGTCCATGAACTTGGGATATCTTTCCATTTATTCAAGTCTTATGTCAGTGTTTTCAAAAATATTCACACTCGCCTGTAATCCCAGCACTCAGGAGGCTGAGGCAGGAAAATCATTGTGAGTTCAAGATCAGCCTGGGCTACAAAGTGAGCTCAAGGCCAGCCTGAACTGCATAGTGAGACCCTGTCTCAAAAAGACAAAAAAAAAAAAAATCTTGTGATCGTCATCATACAGTGTATTTTTTGGGTTTCTCCTTTGCTATGAAAAAATCCAGAGGTGGAAAATTCCTTTTGGCTCCTGATTTCATAGGTTTCAATCCACAGCTGCTTGGCTTTCTTGCTTCAGGCCTATGGCAACACAAAACATCCTGGCATGGCATGTGGTAGAGCAAAGCTACTCATGGCCACAGGAAGCAGAGAGAGAGAAGCAAGGGCCCACGTCTCAATATTCTCCTCAAGGCCACACCCAGGGGCCTAACTTCCTGCCACTGGGCCCCACATCCATTGGCCACACCCCCTTCCAGTAACACCATGGCTGGGGCCAAGCCTTTATGGCCATGGTGTTTTGTGGGACATTTAAGATCCAGACCATAATGTACAACTCTGGTACTTCTTTTATTGAGTTTATCTCTGATTATGTATTTATTTATTTATTTATTTATTTATTTATTTATTTTGATGCTATATACTACTACCTGTTTATAAAAATATAGTTTTATTCAAATGCAACCATGCTCATTTGCCTACATATTTTTCTCTTTGACTTATTTTGTGCTACCAGCACAGAGTTCAATAGTTGCAACTGAGACCATATGGTCAATAATACCTGAAAACGGTCTGCTCTGCCCTTGACAGAAAGTTTGCTGATCTCTGTTGCAGAGTATAATTTGTTTGCAGAAAAGCTGAACCTCTTCTTTTATCTCCAGGAGATGCTGGGTGGTAAGATGTTGAGGAATGAAAATAGTGTTGGCTAGGACAATGGGGAGCTAGTGAGACCTAAGTCCAAATCCTGGGCTGTTTTTTACCCTAACTGACCTCTACACAATTATTTCTCCTCTTTGAAATCTTAATTTTCTTTTCTCATGAGGGAAGAAAGTGACTCTTTATCTCATCTAGATGAACTAAATGAAGACTTATGTCCTTTTATCCATTGTCATTTCCACTGCATGGAAGCTAAATTTCTAACCACGATTTTTTCCTCCAATCTCCCACACTAAATTCTTAACACAAGGCTACGTACATATGCCTTTATTGCTTACTTGTGCCATTTTCCTTTTCATAAAAAGTTAAGTGCAGAAAAAGCTATTGATTATTCAGTAGTAAATAATACTAGAAAAAGTATTTTGTTATTTTTTTCTTTGTTTTTCCACTTAAGAAAAAGATAAATTGTCTCCATTTCCTAGTAAATATATTCTAGCTCATAAATTTGCAGAAAACTTGTCTTCAGCGATGCCTTTTTTTTATGTAGATGCTATCAGGTTTCCAACTGGAACACATTCAAATATATTTCCTCTCGCTCCATGTTTAAATCTACTCCAAAAGAATGTTGACTACACTGAAAAGAATCAAAATATGCTCAGCAACACCAGCTATGTAGGTCAAATGCAGACTTCCACTCATGACTAGAAGATAAGAAATACTTCAGAAGTTTAATTCTTTGGAAATATCATCTGATACACAAGCTTTAAGTCTAGTGCTTACAACAAATAGAGGCTGTTTCAATGAGTTTTGGGGGTTCTTTGTTTTGTTTTGTTTTGAGGCAGGGTTTCACTGTGTAGTGCAAGCCAGCCTTGAACTTGTTTATGTAGCAGGCTGGTTTTGAAGTCACAGTGTTCCTCTTCCTCAGCCTTCTAGTGCTGGGATTACAAGAGTGTACCACCATGCCCAACTCAGTCAGATTTTTACAACTTGATCTGAATACTTTGCAAAAATTAGCTATTTTACTCTGTTCATAAAATGTCAATGTACTATGACTATTCATTTCTAGTGGGACATAATATTTAGAAACAGTCAAGTTTTCCAGCGATATTACCAAGAAATATCCATTTATTTTTAACCTAATTGATCAAAGAGCTTAGAAGCAGAGAATTTGAGAGTTGGAAAAAAAAAACAGTATTAAAAGGCCTTATAACAAATTTTATTGCATTCTAAACAGACTTTCCATACTCAGTCAATTCTGACTAAAGAAATTTCCCCCATGTAGATGCTACTTATCCACTAATCTTGTTGTGTTTTGTAGGGCCATACAGATATCTATCAATCGATTGATCGATCGAGGGCCATATAGATATTGATCGATCAATCGATCAATAGATAGATAGATAGATAGATAGATATAGATAGATAGATCTTGAATCTTTATTTTTCCAGATCCTATATTACCACCGTCAGCCATCACAGAATGGTTTTAAGTTCATGTACCATCTGTCCTTTTTCATGTCTTCTAACTTCCCTAAACCCACTTTCTAAGCATTATACACTCAAAAAGAAAATATTTCTGAGAAGTATATGAACTGCATAGTTCATTTTATGGTAGGACCATGACTTCACCTCACAATGACCACCTGTTTCTCAACTCCTGTTTGTTAGCCAAATCATATTTTTGACTTGTATTAAGTTTATATTACCTAAAACCCAAAACTTTATTTATATGTGCTAGTAATAAGTTACTTGTTGCTCTCATATTATTATAGTTGGCATTTGGAGTGGAAGCACTGTGTAGATCTTGCATTTTATCTTCATTAAACTTGTTTTGGTTAGGTTAACCTTATTTTCCTTAAAAGATTTGGGAAGATGCTGTCACTCAATGCATTCTCTATTCCTATAATTTTTGCATTATCTGTAGGTATAATTACTTATTCCTACTTATTATTGACAAAAATTTGAGAGCTCAAATCCTGCTATAGGCTATTAGAATTTTCTCCCAAAATTTGATTTCAATCCTGTAAATATATTCAATGTGTGCTTTGTTATGTTGGGAAATCAATGATGAAAAAAAGATACACACCAAGTGATGTAAAATAGTAAGTACAATAACAATGGTGTGAACGGTGAACACTGAGGAGGGGCCAGTGGATACCTGGGGGAGCTTGATATTGCATATGAAAATGGGGTGGCATTAGAGCTATGTCTTGAAAAAGGAAGCATCTGTAAACCAGGAGGAGAATCTGACTGCCACTCATTGATCAGCCTTTATTTAAACATAATGTTGCTTTCCTGGGAGTTCTTCCTTTGAGAAATAAGTGGACCGAAAAACCCCTGAGATTTTACCACTACAAATTCTGTTAGCAGCTACAGCTCTATACACAGCATATCCAGCAGCTGTTTCACAACATGCCAGCCATCCCATTCTTTCAGAAAGGGCAGTTCCATTTAAATTTTCTCTATATCTTTTTGTTTTTGTTTTGTTGTTTGTTTGCCCTTTGCAAGTCATTAGAAAGCTCTTATAAATTATCTTTTGATTTAGGAGCTAAAAATAGGAAATCCTGAAGCCTTTTTTGGGTGATCTATCTTTACTGACTCTGAATCTGCTCTGCAGGACTCCTCATCTTGTAGGAATATTCTTGTCCACATTTGATCCTCCAACAGCCAGAAGTTTCCAGCTTCTCAAAGTAATAATGCAGCATGGGAACCACAGTGGACGCACACCTTGGTAGAGATCGGGAATGTGGACTTGTCACTAGGCCTGAGGGATCTGCTAGCTGGATCAGCTCATGCAGCCGTAGTGAGTAGCATTTTCCATTTCATATCACTACAATGACAACCAATTCAGCAAGTGATTTTATATGTTAGAAAATGAAATAAATGAGAATCTCCTCTCCTCAGAAGAATATAAAAATACTTTCCCATTTATTAAGTTGTAGCACTAACCTTTGACTCAGTGCTGTCGACTGAGGAGATGACTGAATTCGGCAGGAAGCCCTCTGAAGAGCCAAGGTCATTCTGCTGTGGCCCGACTCACTTCTTGATGCAGGAGTATCTAGATCCTGTACAGTGACCCTGCCGCTCTAAAAGCACAGTCCTGCCTGCTGCCTTGGCATAAGGCACACGACCTTGTCTGCTCATAGACAAGTAAATACAAGTATTAAATTGCTGCTAACAGTAGAAAAGTTTAAAGCATAGCTGAATGCAGCAAACTTAGCTGAATAATTGCTCTGGCTTCAACAAAGTCATCTGCTAAATCTGTCTACATCTTAAGGGAATCCAGGAAGAAAGTCAGGGCCTGAAAAGTAAAATTTCAAAAACTGTGTATCTTATGTATGTCAGACTTGAGGCCAAATCAACAAATAAGTAGAGTATTTTTTTCAATAGACTTTACAGAGTATAACCTGTGAGATGTTGGGAGTTTTGATATATATGTGTATCATACGAGTGTACCTATATACAGAAGTATAACAGCAATATGTTTGAAAATAATTCTGGTATAAGCAAAGGTAGATTGGGGATCCATAAAGTTAGATAAAGTTTCTTGGAAGGATAAAAAAGATTTATCCTTAACTTATATGGATAAAACAGATGGCAGGTTTTTGTCTCTAAGCAAGAACTTAGTGAATTCTTCATTTTTTTCTGATTTATAACAAATAAGCCCCAGGTCGCAGGGATGTGGAAGAAGGTATAGTTTCTTCACACTGCATCAGGGTCTGGAGGTGCTGACATCTGCTGGTCTTGCTCAGCATGGTTTAGCTCCCTGTGTTTTGTTTTAGAACCCAGGTTAAAGGAGGAGCCTGTAAACAAAGCAAGCTTTTCTGATGCTAAGATGGCACAGAGGGACCCCAGCAAGCCACACAGTCACATTCAAATTTCTGCTCAGACACTGTTCAGTGACATCCTATTGACCAAGGCATGTGTCGTGGTCACATCCCCAAGTCAGTGGATGAATGAACTGGAAGAAGGGAATGCAGAGCAAAATGTGAGCAGATACTTGAAACAGTCTACCCCAGAGCTGTGAGTCAGACTCTTTGGGCTTTCTGCACTGCCCTCAGCTGTGTGGCAATGAGAAATGGCATTCTCTAGTAAGATTCACTTAATTTTAAATAAAAATCATTTAGCTCAATGCATATCAGAGAGATTTCTGAGGTTTTGACTTGTGTAGTACTATATTTTAAACTTTAAGAACACAGCATTACTGTGATCAGATTCTTCTGAACCACCAAGCAAAACTTCCAAGGTGTATAGTTTCCTCTACCTGTGACGGAATTAGTCATTTTGTTATAAAGTAGAGAGAGCTATTCTGACTCTGAAGAAAAACTAGGAAAAATATGTGTGAGCCACCCCAGGGACAGTCTGCAGTGAAGTCCAAAGCTGGATGTTGTCCAAGATGATTGAAAGTGAAATGGCTCAAGAAAAAATTTGTGTTCAGCCTTGTTGGAAGGATGTCCTTATCAGTGACTAATTGGGGTTATGGATATTGAGGTTAAATACATTCTGGAAATATATGACTCAGGAATTTAATAAATTTGAGTAATCATTGACTGAAGAATCTTTTTGATCCTGATAAATGTTATCTAAAAAAAATGCAGAAATATCTCATTTCAAACTCACCTTTAATCTGGCAAAGAAGTCAGTTACAGATCTTTGCAAAAAATTCATCTATCACAGTCCAAATTGTAATAAAATAAACAATGCCTGGTGAAAGATTTAATTTATGTTCTGAGAAAATATACTGCTAGTCAAACCACTGCACATTATTTACAACATTTATAATACACTATTGCTATGTCCAGGTGACCAGTTGGAGGAGACTAATTAGATCAAGTCTTGACACAAGACACTTGCTGATCAAAATTTGAAAGGTTGAATTTAATTATGCCTATGATTGTGAAAAAGTTAAGTCTTTCAATTGAGAAGTCTCAATTTCTGCTTAACACAGCAACAAAACATCTGGCTGGCTATTGGTTTATGGCAGTGATTTTTTTTTTTTTTTTTGGCAATGTGTAGAAGGAAGAATCCCCCCGATGCAAAGTCATCCTCTTTATTAGGACAGTATGTGTCATCAGTCGATGAAAAGCCATGTCTTATTTTATTTTACTCATTCTTTCTTTACTCACTTCCCTTTTCCTCCCCTGTGCAGCAACCTACTTTAACAGGAGGGGTGTGTCCGTGGACTTCTCTATATAAATGGTATTTCATGTGTTTTTAATTTTAATTATAATTGTTATTCTTTTTCTTACACTTTCTACTTCAATATGTTATTAAAACATTATGAATGTGTATCTAGTTCACTGCTTCCAAAATCGCATCTCTACCACCAAATTTCACTTGGCTATTCCTTGTCCCAAAAAGTGTCTTCCTACCACCCATGTCCAGTAGTCGTAGAAGTATTCTACACATGCCTTCTTACAAACTGTGGCAGAAGTTCTATAATCTGCACATCACATGAGGGGCTTGCCACCTTCTCAGGTATTTGTGTATGTGATTTGACTAAATGTGGCTAGGTTTTTCTCCAGATTGCCACATTCAGTCTACATCTCTACCAGCAATGCATGAAAAGGTTTTATTACTTCTTTGCTCCTTAACCTCCACCATTCTTGTCAATATTTGATATTTCTAATGTCGATCAGTCTGACAGTAATAATTTGTTTTTGGCGATACTGAGGATGGAACCCAGGGTTGCTCCACCCCTAAACTACATCCCTACCCCTTTTAAACTTTTTTATTTTAAGACAGGATCTTGCTAAATTGCCTAGGTTAGGCTAAAACTTTTGATCCTCCTGTGTTAGCTTCTCAGTAGCTAGGATTACAAGCGAATACCACCATATCTGGCTTCTATACTAATTTTTATTGGTAGACTGTCTTCTAGTTTGTCATCCATTTTTTAACTCTGTTAAGTCATTTGCTGAACAAAAGCCCTTATTTTGATGTTGTCATATATATAATATTTTCACTTTACGGTTTGTGCTTTTGGATTCATATTTTAATTTTTTTTTCAAGGTTACAAAGTTATTTCCTTGCATTTTCTTTTACTATCTAGACTTATTCTTTAATCCATCTTGTAATTTACCTTGAGTATATGATGAATTGATTAAGAATCTGACATTCTTTTGTTTTGGTTTTGCAATACTGGGTCTTGAACCCTGGGCCATACACACGTTAGGCAAGAACTCTACCACCGGGCTATGTCGCCAGCTTAACATTCTTTTCTCCACCTCCTGAGTCAGTCTTCTCAGTATAATTAATTGAACAATGTAACGTTTCCCTCTTGGGCTGTAGTGCCCCCTTTCTCACCTGTCAAGTTTCAGTTTTTGTGGGTCTCTTCATGAGCTCCTGTTTCTGTTTCACTGGTTTATTTTTCTGTCCCTTGTTTGTTATTGTTGTTATTATTCCTTATCTAAATATTGGCTAGAGTAAATCTACCCTCTTTATTTTTCCATTCCAAAATTGTCTTAGTTTTACATGATTCTTTATTGTTGCATATAAATTTTAGAATATATTTTTCGATTGTTCTCCCTCCCCCCCAAAAATTGGAATTTTTATTAGAACTGCACTGGACTTATATATTTATCTGGAGAGAATTGGTGTAATTCTAATATTAAGTTTCTCATTAATGCATGTACAATATGCCTACAGTTGGGTGTCTTTTTTTGCCATTAAATGGGGTTTAAAATTTCTTTATAGGTGTTTCACCATCTAAATTAATTTTAGTAGTTTTCATCATTGCTGATGTAAGTGCCATGACATAATCTCACTGATTACTGCTGGTAGAGAGGAATGCTATCTGTATATGTGTTTATGTGTAATATATATATATGCCTCATATCTGACACATTTGCCAAATCTGCATATTGTTCTGTACCATGTCTTTAAGTCTTTGGAGGTTGGTTTCTGTAAGGATGGCCATAACACATGCAAAATAATGCAGCCTTGTCTCTTACCTTACAGTTCTCTATATCTTGTCCTTTTTCCTGCTTTGTTGCAATATGAATGTATTCCACACAACTCTGGAGATTTGGAAGGTTGAGGTCAGCCTGCAAGGAAGTCTGGTGTCTGGTCTGACTTGCTCTTTGATTTGTAGATGGGCATCTTCTTGGATCCTCCAATGGCAAGAAACAGAGAGACAGGCAGATCTCACCTGTGTTTTATAAGGGCACTCATGAAACCTCCCTTCATGACCCAGTTTCATCCCAAAGAATTCTCTTCCTGGTATCATCATATTGGGGGTCAACCTTTCAAAACGTGAATTGAGAGGGGTAAATATTCTGTCACTAGCAAATACCTATAAAAGGTTGCTCATTATTTCTTAGTGGCTTCTCTGCTTCTCTCTTGTTCCCTATAGGATATTTCCAAACCATTTGGTAGATGGCTGCAAGAGAGTGATTCAGACATCAGCAATGGTTTCAATGCCATTCACTGTATTCCAGCAGAACAAGGTCTGGATTCATTACCATGCCTGCCTCCCTCACCTCATTTTCTACTACTTGTCTCTCTACACAACATTTTCCAATCACCCTGACCTTCTCCATGTTTCTCCAGCACACCAAGTCTGTTGCAGCCCCAGTGCATTTGCACTAGCTCTTCCTTTTGCCCAGAATTCCATCCTTTCCCCATCTTTCTTTGGCAGCCTATGTCTTAGCCTACATTTCATCTCAAAGAGGTCTTCTGTGACCACTAAATCAAGTGTAACCACAGGGTTACTTTCTTGTACATAACCATATTTTAGTTATTTTTCCAAAGTAAATTAAACTCTGAGTTGGTTGGCTTTCTTCACCAGAATGGAAAACAGCAACACTCTTGTCTGCTGAGAGTGAGTCCATCAGTGCACATTCAGGAGCTAAAGGACTGCAGAGGCCACCACTTTGCCAGTGTTCTTCTGGTCCCTATGAAGATTCTGTGTGAGGGGAAAAGGCAGGGAGCCCTTGCAGCTCTCACTGGATAATTCGTGTGCATCTTGCTACAGATATTTAGTCATCATGGCCAGGATTTTCAAATAGTGACAGATTTGTATGATACTAAAGAAAGTTTTAGCATCTTTAATTATTAATGGTGGAGGGAAATCCTTATTAATCTCTGCTTTAAAAATTAAGGAAACCAACACAAAATGTTAAGTGATTTTATTAGCAAAGCCAGGAACAGATATAAACTACTGAAACAGTGTACATATTCAGAGGGGCTTTCAGCTCAAGATGACAATGCAAGCTCTTCCCCCCAGTTTTCCTGTTGAGATGGTGGAAATATTTTTAGATAATAGCTTACTTAGGCACTGGAAAGCATGAACTGTGAAACCAGTGGACAAGTGCTCACACACAAGGGCTGAGCACTGTAGCACTCAGCCCCGGCTCCAGCCCCTCAATGTTTTTTTGACTTTGATGTTGTGTGAAAGCAGCCTGCATCTGCCTAAAGGTCTAGACTCTATTCCTAATTTGATCGGCCTTGGGTGGGGCTGGGCATTTGCCTTGCTAAAACATATGCTAAGGATGCTAGAACCTAATCAAGGTAGAGAATCACTTCCTTATTGGGAAACTTGCCATTTAGGAAAACATATGTACCTAAGCAGGCCATTTGTCAATGATGTATTTTTCTTGTAAACATCATGATAAAAATCACTACATATTAGTAAATTTAATTTCATGTGAATTACATCTCAGTAAAGCTGATTTTAGAAAAATAAAAAAAGTCAGATTTTGAGAAAAGCCAACAATACGAAAGAAAACCAGGTCTCCTAGGAGTTGAGAACATACCCTTCACCCTGGGCTGCAGAGGGTGAAAGGTAGGCAAGTGGCAAGGTCGAGCCGTGGGTGCTAAGTTACGTGAATGGGATTCAGAGCTCTGGGTGCTGGGTATTGCACAGTAGGTGCCTACAGATGATGGCAGTGTGCTGCATAGTTCATAAAGCTAGAAGACATCATTTTGAGAGTTTTCACAATAAATAATAAATGTTTGAGGAGATAAACATATTGAACTTGATGTAAGTACTACACAGAGTATGCATGTATTGAAGCACTAAGCATTAAGAGACCAGGGAAATGCAGAGAAGCTGCTGTGAAGGAGGAGGGTCAAAGGAGAATTAATTCCTGGAAATTATAAATACATTGAAAAAAATCCAAGTAGATCATACTGAATAAAGGATGATAGATAAGGCTGAAGACAAGTTGAAGACCTCCCTTTAAAATCAAAAGAGTAAAAGAATGACAAAAAGAAAGATAAAAACCATGGGGCCTGTGCCTGGAAGCCCATCCTCTGATCAGAGTTTCAGAATCAAGCAGCAAAGGATAGGAAGAAGTCATTGTAAACAATATGCCAACATACTCTTTATGAAGAAAATTTCTATGACATGTCCTCAACATGTCTACCAGTTAATGAAGTAGAAGCAAGGAGACACACAGCACGGCCAGATCTGATCTGAGCAAATTTCAGGGCCAGGAGGAGAAAGAGTGTTCAGCGATTCCACAGTAAGGAGCACAAAGACTGAAGAGATGGGAATCAGTCTGACCATGGGGTGCAGCTGGAGCAGCACTGGGAGTTCAGATTTATGTGGAGCAAAGACTGTGACCCCCGACTTGGTTACTTGGCCAAACCACTATTCATATAAAAGGGCAAAATCAAGACAGTTTTAAGATATACAGACTTGAAAGCCTATACCTGAGTAACTCCTACTAATGATGATGATGATGATGATGATGATGATGATGATGATGATAATATATGGTTATTTTAATGAAACAAAAGAAATTCAAGCAAGAGGATAGAAAAAATATACAAAGAGCAGTAAATGGATGTGACCTATAATGAATGAAGAAAGTTGGAAAGAAATTAGTAGAAGTTTTATTGGATCTTAATGTTTAGGGTGTTGCAGTGTTGTTGAGCAGTAAAGTATTTAATGATATGAGATTACTCTTCCCTTCTTTGATTCTAAACATAACTTTTTATTTTGTAAATATTATTTAAATGGCTATAACAGTGTAATTCTATAAATATCTATTCTATACCTTTACTCCACATTGTTTATTATATATCACTGCTATATACAATATATTTTTAATCTATAGACTAAGTACTTATAATTTTAGAAATATAAATTTTAGACTCACACTATGGGTCAAGTAGAGAAGTCCTAATTAAAGCTCTTGAAAAGAATGTAAATTGTACAAATCTTGGCACTAAAAATAATATGGAAAAACCAGTAATTAGAAAATGAGTGGTGATGAAAGTAAACTAATGGTTTTATTTTTCTAGGAGAGGTAGTACCTAAAAGTAACGAATCTAGAAATATTTGCAGAGTACATACTTTAAGTAAATCAGGGTAATAACCACTGTAATTTAAAAGCAAGCAAAGAAACAAACAAACCAGAAACTAAAGAACGTAGGTAGACTGAGGACAAACTTTGAAAAAGAAAAGGCAGAGAAGAAGGAAAAAGGGAGGGCAGAGGGGAAAGAAGGACCATTTTAACTAAAATTCAGTCTGTCTTTCTCAATTGTATGACTGCAGCATTGTGACTCAGTTGCGTAATGGGTATCTTTTCTGCTTGATTGTCAAGTGCAGAAACTTTCTGAGCCTCTGAAAGTTGACCACTAAAGCTGTTACTTTTAAGAGCCTAACACAGAGCACAGTCCTTAGTTATAGGAACTGTGCAGACTGTTGAAACACTAGGGTATTCTTCACAGTGCACACAGGGAAGGGAGTTGGATTTGACAAGAATAGAAAACCAAAGAAGAGCAGATTAGATGGACCGACGGTTTTCTTTCATTGTAAACAAAAGCCAAAAACACTTCTCTGATTAATAAGGGCAACTACTTGAAACCATAGAGTAAGGAAATAAGAGACTACTTTTTCTAAAGCAAGAGAAAGGAGTCCTGCAAGGGACCTGTTATTGAGCTGGAGTATCTAATCTTTCAGGAAATAAAAACGAATAAACAGATTTGTAACTTGGCTCATCTGCTTGAAGAACAAAGAAAGTTTTCAGAAGTTGTGGTTAAAAGTCATCATTTGTGACATTTAATCCTACAATGAGTCGGTCTTAGGAAAGTATACTGTAATGTATTAGCAACTAGGAGAAACATGCTCTGACCAAATGTTTTTCAGCTTACTAAAAGAAAATTTAAAAAGAAAAAAAAGTCTAGTCCTAAGTGCTTACTAAACTGATGCATATTTATCCTGAATTTATATCATTTCAAATTTGCAATATATTTTCCATGTTACCATATTGCATATGTGCTATTTTTCACTTATCTAAAGATGATTTAGAAATATTTAAAAATCAAGTCACAGTTGTTAATTTATGAAAATGAATACCACCTTCATCCATCTTTAAACTGATTTAACTAAGCTATATATTCAGTGAAAAAAAAGGTGGATGCCAATTAGTGATTTCAATGGAAACATAAAATTAAGTTTAAGATAAGCCATAATATAAAACCGAAAGGTTGGCAAGGTGGTAGAGAGTGGGAGAATGGGTCGGTAGTTTCACACCTCAACCATACAGTACCACTAAATACTTTATGTCAGTTAACTTTTTAACATCAACCAAAAACAAAACCACTCTCTTAGCCACAAATCAAACTGCTATTCTTTTCTTTCTTTCTTTCCTTTTTTTTTTTTTTTTTGGCTTATACACTTAATTGCTGAATAATCCCACAAGTAAGATTTGTATTAGGCAAATAAGTACAGTGCAGATTAAAAGCTGTTTCTGGAAACCGCAATGGGCATGTACCCTAGATCTGACTCTTCTCTCACAAGATTGTCAGAGAACTGAGAAATTATCCACTCCTGTCTCTGAACCATTTGTGAAGTACTGCTCAGTCATGTGCTCTATGAATATGTTTGATCGTGTTATACAGAAATGTAAATTGTTGTCTTCCTCTCTTATGAAGAATCAAGCACTACTCATTAGAAATTATGAGTTAATTATGTCCTTATAAAGTTTCATTGCTCAGTTGGTTTAGTCCAAAACACTTCTACTTGCTCTAGTTGGCTCAACATATTTCTTAAGTACCTACTTTTGGCAGAAGCTGAAGATACAAAGATGACCTTGAGAGTAGAATTTTTTTCTATTGAGACAAAGGAATCCAGAGAGGAAAAAGAAAATCAGTCAAGAATTAAGTAAATTAGAGATGCAGCCAGACCTGTCTCTGCACACCCACTGCCTTTGGAAGGCTTGCTTCCTGTAGGCAGCTGACAGACAGGGAGACACAGACAGATACACCCATTACACCTGCAGGCTGCCATTGGAGACCCTTGCTTCCTTTTGGCAGCCAGTGGCCACTGGGAGAATCAGACAAACACACCCCTGTGTGCCTGTCACCATCAGGGGAGTCCTGGTGTTGACAAGCTAACTGAAAGATGCAGCAGCCCTGCCACTGCACACTCCTGGCCATTGGGGAATCCTCAATGTAGCTGCATGGTCTGGAGAAGCCCACCCCACACCCTGCTACCTCCCTGGGAACCTGAGTTTAGAGAATCCTGGATGCCTGTTCCATTCCTCTGCACTGCAGAGGGGCAGCCAATGTGGGCAGTACCTGGGAACCCATAACTGTCTTGTTGGGAGGAACCCAGGAGAATGTCAAGATGAAGGAGCAAAAGGCAATCTCAGACCTCCAGCCCACACAGAACAAGTCTAGGAGATATAGTCATAGAAGAAAATGGAAGTCACACACCTGAAATCTCTGAGAGGATAGCAACTGAAGTAAAGAAACAACTTCATGAGACTGTACAAGTAATCACATAAGAAATGTGTCAGGTAAAAGAAATCACAAACATAATGAAAGAATTGTTGAGCATATCTAAAGAAGATAGAGATTAAAAATAGGAGCATAGGAAAATGGTGGAAACTTTGAATGAATAATATAGGAAGGATTTACAATGCATGAAACAGATTCAAAGAGATATCCACGAAATTTAAAAAATCAAAAGCTGGCAAAATTTCTTGAAAGAGACTGAAGATAGACTTTTGGACCTTGAAGACTGGATCACAGCTAGTGATTATGAAATGAACGATCTCTTAAAAATAATAAGGAACCAGGAAATAACAATTCAATGACTGCGAGACGATGCAAAGAAAAATAATTTAAGAGTTAGGGCTGGAGACTTAAGCAGCATAAGCACCTGCTTGATAAGTGTGAGGTTGTGAGTTCAATCTCAGGTACCAATAATAATAATAATAATAATAATTTAACAGTGATAAGTATCAGCAAAAAAGTAAGGGTCAACACAAAGGAAATAAAAAGACCATTTATAGAAGTAATAGAGGAAAACTTCCCAAATATGGGAAAAGCATCTGGCATGCAGATAAGCAAGGCATATAGAACTCCAACTAGCCATAATCAAACTAAATCTGCACCCAGACATGTAAGAATCAAGATCCCAGAAATTCAGCACAAGAACAGAACATTAAAAGCTGTTAGAGAAAAGAAACAGATGACCTATAAAGAAAAACCAATCAGAATCACGGCAGACTTCTCAATGCAAACCATCAAGTCAAGAAGAATTTGGAGTGAAGTGTTTTAAGTCCTGAAAGAAAACAACTTCCAACTCACATTGATGTACCCTGCAAAACTATCTTTCAAAATTGATGGAAAAATAAGATATTCCATGATAAAGAATAACTAAAGGAATTCATGACCACCAAACCAGCCCTACAGAGTATGCTGAAGGATATTCTAGAGAGAGATAAAAATGACTGTTCCAGAAACAGAAGCAGAGTAGGATCACCAAACAGCACAGACAACTGAATGAAGGGAAAAAATGGAGGGCCAACAGCAGGAGGACAGCATGGCAGAGATGAGCCAGTGCATACCAGTTGTAATCATTAATGTAGATGATCTCAATTCACCAATAAAAAGAAACATAGGTAGAGAAACAACATCCATCAATGTACTGTATACTAGAAACATTTAACTTGAAAGTAAATTCATAGACTAGAGGTCAAAAAAGAGAAAACAATTGTTCCAGGCAGTAGGAGACCAAAACAACCACAGAATGGATAAGAAAGATGCAGAATTTTCATACAATGGAAAGCTGCCCAGCTGTAAAGTAGGATAATCTCAAGGCTCTTAGAGGTGAATGGATGCAACTTGAGATCATGCTCAACTTGGGTGAAACAGTTTGAACTCATACAGGTGAACCCTAGCATACAAAATTGAAGGAGTTAGTGGGATCCAAAAAGCACAGTGGGTATTATGAAAGGAATAGAGGAGGAAACACATAGAAAGGAAAGGTGGTAACCACTGTTAATTTCTTATTGTCTTGTCTTGAACTCTTGTATCATTTTCATAATTTTGTTAGGTTTGGTTTTATTCTGTCTTGTTTTCTTATATTCTACTATCTGATTGTATGGGCAGGTATTTTGAAGATAATGGGATGTATTATGGTAACCACTGTTGATTTCCTGTTATCTTGTTTTGATATCCTGTAATACTTTCATTCTTTGTTTTGTTTGGTTTTATCCTGTTTTGTTTTGTTTGATTTTATTATGTGTGAGGGTATGGAGAGCTATTTGGAAGAAAACAAGAGACATTATGGTAGCCATTGCTGACTTCCTATCATCTTGTTTTGAAGTCCTGTAATGCTTTCTTTCTTTTGTTTTGATTGGTTTTATTTGATTTTATTATGTGTGATAGTATGGATAGCTATTTTGATGAAAACGAGACATTATGGTAGCCATTGTTCATTTCCTATTATCTTGTTTTGAAGTCCTGTAATGCTTTCATTCTTTCATTTTGATTGATTTTATTCTATTTTGTTTTGTTTGATTTTATTATATGTGACAAAATGGACAGCTGTTTTGAAGAAAATGAGAAACATTATGGTAGCCATCGTTGATTTCCTATTTTTTTGTTCTGAAGTCCTGTATTGTCTGCATTGTTGTTTTCTGATTTGCTTTATTTTGTTTTGTTTTGTTTTGTTTTATTCTCTTTAAAATAAAAAAGAATTAAGTAAATTAGAAGCAGAGTACCTGACTTTTTGTGAAAAAAGCATGTCTGTTCATATATTCAAAATAAGAATTGTTCCTAGAACATAAAGCTCAATAAGAATTGGATGGATAAATGCATATAGAATTCAAAATTGTATTCAATAAATGATAAGATAGGTTTAAGGTTAAATTATGAACACATGATAAAAAGAAATAGTCAATGAAAGAGAAGATGAGAAAGATTAGTGATAGACACACAAGGGTACAGAAGTGTATGGCAGACAGAACTCATCACAAGCAATTCCCTGGGAGAGCTACCAACAAACACTGTAACACGTTTTCCAATACTTTTTCCTGTTCATATTTTAATGCCAAATATGAAGCATGTTATAAGACCTGAATTTGGATTCACTGGAAAATTGAGAATTGAAACTAATCTTGCATTTTATTGTTGAACAAATGCACACATTGATCAGTTCAAATTTGTGTCAAGAGGACCTTAATGTGGATGTTGCTGGACACCACATGGGGATGTCATCTCAAAGAGGAGATGGGGACCTCAGTTCACCTCACAGAATGAGATCTTGACTCACACACAACAAAACTTCAGGAATCATCTGTGAGAGACACAGGCAGGTTTATTAAACAGAATCAAAGCCCACATTCAGGAAGGAGCACAGGCATTAAAGGGTGAGAGGCACTGTGTCTGGTGTGGGGGTCTGTGTGAGGTATCCTCAATGCCTGGTCTAGGGCACTTATTTCTTTGAGTTATTTATCCTTAACTACTGTGTGTTTCCTTAGGGTTGGGCTGCTCATTCATGAGTTAAAGCAAAAACTGGCTTTATCAACTAGGTAAAAATACAAACTGTATATGTATTTTTGAGGTTTAGAGATATGGTACCCATTTAATGGTGCTGTTTCTTTGAATGTGGAGGTCCTTAGAATTTATAGATTTGTAGTAATACAAGAAAAATACAGGCCACATTTATTGGCTTACTAGATGCATAAGATTGTTAGGAAATTAAGAGTGAGAACTCTGGAAGAAAAACAGGTACAGGGGTAGAAAAGGCATTGTGACCTAGGTAACTTTGTGTCCTGGAGCTTTAATTTTCTTAAAAATATAATTTAAAAATTAGGACTTTGTGATCTCCTTTCTACATATCTTGATATCTTCTTCCTGGTAAGCAAGCATTGCTACTTCTTTTCTTGTAGACTTTATGCATCAAATCTTAAAATGGAGTTCAACGTGCAGTACAGTTCTGTACATTTTGTGTGATTTCATTTGGAAATCTTTCTCTTAACTGGTATAGAGGGGAAAAAGATTTATTGGTTTGGTTTCAGCACAATTAAACAGTATTTAACAACAGCCTATGTTGGAAAGTTTTTATGACTTCCTTTAAAAAAGAAAACATGCAGAAAGTGTCCTGTTTGTTCAAGAGAGGCAGTAACTAAGAGCCATGTTACAAACTTGATTGTTTCAGGAAGAGTGCTGCTCTACTACCATGGTGACAGGCACTGTTGTAGTCAGGGGTTGTGAGAACAATTTGAGTCAAGACCTGGAGTTTACAATATTATTTTATGATGGTCTCCTAGAGTTAACACAAAGTGCAGGAAATCTATCCACAACACCCAAGATAGAATATTCAGCCAAGGGCTTGAATCCCATAGCAATGTCCTACATGAGTCTGAATGAAGACCCAGAGCTCACGACAATGCCTCCCACGAGTCCAACTGAGGTCTAGAGCCCACAAGAAAGACTCACGCCAGTCTCTTTTACGGATCCGTGCTGGGAAGGCCCAAAGGTCAGCGGTGGAAGCTAGAAAGTCTATGCCAGCGCGGTGAAGGAGCTGTGCGGGTAGGCTGAGGGTTCTATGCTGGAGCCGAGAAGTCACATTCACAACAAAGACTTAGGGCAATCCTGAACAGCACCACAGCCATCCTCAGTGACACAGAGGCCCCGAGCTCCTCCTCCGACAAGCACCGTTGAGTACATGCCAGGAAGCCAGCATGATGAGTCCATCCTGGAGATTAAGTGGCACACATCTTCCTCTCTGGAGCCAGGAAGCAGTGCTCAATTGAAGACCAGAGCTTCTCCAGGAGAACCAGTGGCTCAAACTGCAACATGTAGGAGAACCCACAATGCTTCAATGCCTGTCTTCTCCTTCTGTATTTATGCTGGCAACTTCCCTCAGGTGGAACATCTACCCTCAGCATGATGATGATTTAATTCTACTGGCATTAAGTTGACCACCAGTTTTTAATCTATAACAGGTATCATGAAAACAGACACAGTTAGATGTATTGTTGGTGCTTTTGAGCATGCTGCAGCTACATTGAAATATCACTCTTGCTAAAATGCAGGTGTACAACATACCCAGCCTTATTTAGATCTTTTATATATAGACACATGTATACTTTTTTTTATGCACATAAAACAAAAAAAATCCCAATTTATCCGAATATAAAATAAAAAGAGAAAAATTGCAACCTTCACAGTCATTTTAAGCAGAACTCTGTAAGCTCCAGAAGGTTACGACATTCCAGAGAGTTATGGATTGTTAGATGTCTGTGGGAATAAGTGATAGAGTGTGCATATTCCCAGCAAAGCAGCTCAACTTCCCCTCCCTAGTCAATCCCGTGTTAATTTTACAGTGATACTGTGAAATGATTAACCATGATCACTTACATTTCTACCTGTCTATATGTTTTTATTTGTCTTCTCAACATTCCCTAACACCTTTAAAGGTACACGTGGCTGGTACTAGGAAGGTTCTCATTTCGCCATGGAGGAAATGGGGCGTGGAGAAGAAAGAGAGTTCATGTCTCAGCTGTACAAGGCTGGACTTTGGATTGAGAACAGTTAGAGCCCTGGTCTTATTTTATGAATATAGATTCAAAAGGTGTATGGATTATCACTCATTGCACAGTTTGATAGATAATACACTTTACCAGAGAAGGCTGTCCTGCTGTGTCATTGTGTAGCATTTCCACAACTCATGATACCTAGAAGGAATTCCAGAACCAAGCATTTCCACAACTCATGATACCTAGAAGGAATTCCAGAACACTTTGGTTCATGCTAAAGCCACTCCAACAGTTTCACTAAGGCATGATGAGACTTCATATCAGCTGCCAAGTTAGGGACCATATTAGCCTTTTCCCACTTCTTGCATCTTTTCCAAATACTCTTCTTTCTTGCAATGTGATCTCTCACTCCCCAAATTTTAACAGCCAACAGATGCTATCGCTTTTTAAAAGAATTCTCTTTTGAACTCAAAAACCAGTCGAGTTAAATACTGAGACCTTGCATGTTTGTCTATATGTCTTAAATTTATGTGTGTGAAGAATTAACTGGAATACTCATCAGAATCGCAGATTCCCAGCTCCCATTTTAAGCCAGGGGCGAGGCCCAAGATGCTGCATTCTAATGAGTTTCTAAAGCAAGTGACCCCAAGGAGAGGCTGGCCAGTCTGTGAGACTCTCCGACCCTGTGGCCCTAAGTATAGCAGGACAGTAGGAGCAAGGGAGGGTGCCTGCAGTGAAAGAGGAGCCTCCAGCTCTGGGCCTGCAAGCTCAGCAGTTTGCCTTCGGCTCTTAAGGGCCCAGCCACACTGAACCTACATGAGGGAGAGCAGTGAGTCTTCCGTAGTCACAACGGATGAGGCAGAAGATAGGAAAACGGGCACAGGAATCTGCCCTTTGAACAAATGGGCCCCCGAGTCAATGTGTGTTCTCTATGATCCTGTCATTTTCCTTTTCTCAGGTCCTGGAAACCAAACCGTATTAGACACCCAACTCAAGCCCTTGAGAGCCATGAGTTTTGTAACAAACTGACAGATATGTTTCTTGCTTACCATTAGGTGGGGTCAGGCCTGTGTAGCTGAAATAGTTGAGCAGGGCTACTTTGTCATGAACATGTAAACCTGTAAAAAACTTTAGAGTAATGACCCTTTTTTCACATTCCCCAAACACTCCTCTGACCCATGCCTAACTGTTGACAGCCTTTCAGATCTCCTGGAGCCCAAGCAGGACTTCTCCCTTTGGGCCATTTCCCAGTTTATGTCCCTTTGGGCCATTTCCCAGTGTTATGTGATACCTTTGTTCCCCTCTTGACAATTTGAAGGAAACTACCTCAGCCCACAACATGGTAGTCATGGCTGTAAATAGCATTGACTAATTTTCCTAACATGTTTAAAATAGCATTTAGATGGCAAGTTACTTAGAGTGGGAAAAGAGTGTTATTTTTGCAAGAAGTACTATTTTAGGGAATATGTCTAACATTCAGAGACAGAAATAGGCCATAGATTTTGCTAGGAAATTTCCTTGCAAAGCTAAAATCTATGCTATTGCCTTTCATGATCAGAGAACTTGTTCATTTCCCTATTTTATCTTAAATGAAGTCACAGTTTCTGAGCTTCAGCTGCCGCTTGACGATAGAAGGATGTGTGAATTGAACCAAGAGCTTTTTTGAGTTAACTCAAGACAGCCAACATAGTTTCGCCTTTTCCTTCATTTTCCTACAGAAGCCATGTACGCATCACCTTTTGCCAGATCAGTTAAACCTAGTATTTGAGTCACCTTCTTCCACAGAGACAGATCATGTATTTTAGTTTTGTTTAATAATTAAAAAACTCTAGTATTAATATTAATCTTTTCAGGTTTTTTCTTTTACATCTCACTGTATCCACTTAATGTAAGATTTAATTGCTGACCAATACACTTCAAATTGCAAATTTCTCCCCCTGGTCTGAAAAAAAGTATATTTTTTTGTGTCATTATTTCTTGTTTTCATCCTCAGCTTATAACAATTGTTTCCTCATTGGCTGGGCAATAAATTACCATCATTTCTCAGAAAAAGTTTCCTGAATAACCTACAGTGAAAATCAAATGAAAAAGGTCTTTGTCTGTTACAAGTGCCAAATCTGAGAAAAGTTAATCTGATACTGTTTTTAAAATTCAGAGATCTAATGAACATAAGTGTATTGAATCTATATAAGTTAATTATTAGCACCCAGTGGTATTGAAAACTCATACTGGGGTTGAGGGAAGGGGTCGGAAAGTACACTGGAAGAGGGAAAGAGCAAAACCTGTAGACACCCTGAGCTGGAGCCAGCACCTGTGACTGAAATGTGGACCATGGACCCAAACACCTGGAAGAGAGCTTCGGAGCAAGACCACACATGCAGGCTAATGGTGAGCGCCACTTTTCTGGTAGGGTATGATGAACATGAGGAATCAGTTCCCTCACCTGGATTTATAGTATCTTCCCAGGAAAACTCATTGAGTACCATCTTACTCCTTAGAAAACAAGCATGTAGGGGCCTCATCACCTTCAGCGCTGTGGTTATTTATCACATTGCATGGATTTAAGAACTAGAGAGTCTCTGATTATTCAGTGTTTGAGAATAACCTGAGAAAAGTATTTAAATCCATGTTCTAGGGCTTTAATTCTGATTTGGGAATTCAGGGATGAATCAGATCCAGAAAATTTTCTATTTTAATGAGGTTGACTCCAAAACAGTTAACAGGACTACATTCTCCTGCACTGGCCACTCCTTACCTCCATCTGGAAACTTCCCTGGCTCCTCTTCAATACCCCAACTCCCAAGACACACCATGTTTGGGCATGTACTTTTTCCCCTCAGAAGTCTGTTCTAAGCATCAATTAGGTAGATACTGCCTAAGCTTTGGCTTCTCTCTTGAACTTCTCAGAGAATCACATTAATACTTCCTGGCTTCAGACTCTGTCTTATATCTCAATCCAAACACTGCTGATAGTTGAACTTGTTCCCTAACTGTTGCCATTGCAGTTACAAATGATGATATTTTAAAACTCATTAACATACGTGCTTGCTCTATATGTGGGCTACTCAGAAGTTCTGTTATGTACAATCACATCACACTTATCTCGGCAGTCTGCGCAGAGCTAGCTAGAATTACCCTTCTACTTTCCAGTTGAAGGTAGTTGATCATAGATACTCATTTCACCTTTAATATTTTCCTTTTAACCTTGATGCACAAGACTCATTCATTCATTAAATGGACATTTATGGACTGTTCGTCATATATCAGTCACTCTGCTAGGCTCTGACTAATACAATGATGGACATGAACTCATGACACATGTGGTCTAATTAGGGAACAAACAAGAATATAAAGAGAACAGTGAGAGCATCATGTGGAGAACAGAGGTGACTTGGAGGACTATAAGTTGAACAGGACTAAAGGTTTAAATAAGAGCCAAACATAAGACCAAAAATAAGACCCCAAGTCATGCCCTTGATGGTTGACTTCATTGAAAACAAAATTCCAGACATTATCAGGATTTATTTTCATATGATTTGTATTTCAGTTATAAAACTGGTATAACAAGTATTAAAGTAACCAGGTTAATGAGGTCCCTGGATGTTAAAATTGGATCCCTCTGACTTTAAATACATCACTTACTTATGTGTGACTTTGGATAACAAATCTGACCTCTCCAAATTTTGAGCTTCACATCTGAAAAGCAGAAATAATAATCTCTAAATCATAAGATTGTGAGAATTAAATAAAAATTATGAAAAACACCTAGTTCACTGTTTGGAACACAGTACGTACTCAATAAATTTTTGCGCACCCCCCACATTACTGTACTTCTCACATATTTTAAGCTTTTACTATTTTTGGAGCATTTTGACTTTTGTCTTCAAACTCCCTGACCTCAAAGACTCTCCATGCACTGCCCCATTTTTTCTGTCCTCTTTTACCACTCCCTCTACACACACATGGGTGACTTAGTTTGCTCACCCACTGAGACTCCATTTAGATACCACTTTCTCTTTTTTTATTTTAAAGAGAATAAAACAAAAGAGGACAGATCTAAGCTGATCAGAACAGAAAAATGTAAGCAACACAGCATTTCACAAGACAATTGGATGTTAACAGTAGCTATCATAATGTCTCTTTCTTTGAAATACTTGAGCTTAGCTTTACACACAATAATGTCAAACATAACAAAGTAGAATAAACAACTCAAGAGAATGGAAGTATTCCAACATTCTGAACCATATAACCAAAGATGAACAATGGCTGCTATATAATGTCATTTTCCATAAAAATTTTGTTTTTACTATCATACATATTAAAATCCAATAAGACACAACGTGATAGAACCAATGGTAATAGAAAAACAAAAGCATGGTAGGACTTCAGAGAAAGATGATATTAAATCAACACTGGCTACCATACTATCTTGTCTTCAAAGTAACTATTCATATGATCACATATACTAAGATCAAACAAAACAAAATAAAACCATTCGAACCAATGAATGAAGACATAAGACATCAAAGCAGTAAAATGGTGAATGATGATTTCCATAAAATCTTCTGTACTCTTACCATTTCTTACACTAGGGAGACTATACGGTATTTATACATGTGAGTTTGACTTATTTTGCTTATTGGTATGGTCTCAAGTTGCATCCATTTATTTATAAATATCTCAATGTGATCATTCTTTATAGCTGAGTAGTACTCCATTGTATAAAAGTACCACAATTTTTTTATCCATTCCTCGGTTGATGGGCACTTAGGTTGTTTCCAAGACCTGGCTATTACAAATTGTGCCACCATAAACATGGGTGCGCATATATCAGTGTGGTAAGATGTTTTCAGATCTTCTGGGAATATGCCTAAGAGTGGAACAGCTGGGTCAAATGGACCTCCAATCCCAGCTTTTGTAGTAATCCCCAGATTGACCTCCACAGTGGTTGCACCAGTCTACACTCCCACCAACAGGACGGAAGAGTTCCTTTTTCCCCACAGCTTCTCCAGCATCCGTTGTTAGTAGTTTTGTTGATCCTGACCATTCTTTCTGGAGTGAGATGGTATCTCAGTGTGGTTTTAATTTGCATTTCTCTAATGACTAATGATGATGAACATTTTTTCATGTATTTATTTGCCATTTGTATTTCTTCATCTGAGAACTGTGTGTTCATCTCAGATGCCCATTTTTGGATTGGGTCTTTGAATTTCGGAGGTCTGATTTTTTTAAATTCTTTATTTTTAATTCCCAGTTTGTAGGTTTTCTTTTCACTCTGCTGGAGATTTCTTTGGACATGCAGAAACTCTTTAATAAGATATGATCCCAGTTATTGATTCTGGGAAGTATTTCCCGTGCAGTTTGGTTCTTGTTCATGAATTCTCTACCTACCCCTATGTCTTCAAGATTTTTACCTACTTTGTCTTGCAACAGATTTAATGTTTCTGTTTTGATATTTAGATCTTTGATCCATTTGGATTTTAGTTTAGTACATGGTGATAGGAATGGGTCTAATTTTAGTTTTTGGCATATGGATAGCCAATTTTTCCAGCACCATTGATTAAAGAGACTGTCGTTCTTCCAGTGAACATGCTTGGCCCCTTTATCAAAGATAAGGTGGTTGAGTGTGTTTGTAGTTGTATCTTCTAATCTATTCCATTGATCTTCAGGTCTATTTTTATTCCAATACCATGTTGATTTTATTACAGTAGCTTTGTAGTATGACTTCAAGGATTATCAGGGATTGTGATGCCTCCTGCCCTGGCTTTGCTGCTTAGAATTGCCTTTGCTAGTCTAGGTCTCTTCTGGTTCCAGATGAATGTTAGGAGTGATCTCTCTAGATCTCTATGAGGTATGTTAGTAGTATTTTCATTGGGATTGCATTGAATCTGTATAACAATTTTGGGAGAATGGCCATTTTTACAATATTTATTCTTCCTATCCATGAACAAGGGATGTCTCTCCATTTTCTGAGGTTCTCTTCCATTTCTTTTTTCAGGGTATAATTTTCTCTGTACAACTCTTTTGCAACTTTCGTTAGATTAATTCCTAAGTATTTCATTTTTTTGGATGCTAGTGTGAAGGGTGTGGCTTCTCTTATTTCTCTCTCGGTGATTTTGTTGTTAGTGTATAAGAATGTTATTGATTTTTGAGTATTGACTTTGTATCCAGCTACTTTGCTGAATTTATTTATTATATCTAGGAGACTTTCAACGGAGGTTTGGGGGTCTGCTATGTAGAGCATCATGTCATCTGCAAATAATGATGATTTAACTTCTTCTTTTCCTATCTTTACTCCTTTTATTTCTTTCTCTTGTCTAATTGTTCTGGCTAGTATTTCCAGTACTATATTGAATAGGAGTGGTGATAATGGACATCGTTGTCTTGTGCCTGATTTTAAGGTAAAGGCTTTCAGTTTTTGGCCATTTAATATGACACTGGCTGTTGGTTTGTCATAGATGGCCTTTATCATATTGAGGTAAAGACCATCTATTCCAATTCTCTGTAAGGTTCTTATCATGAATGGGTGTTGGATCTTATCAAAAGCTTTTTCTGCATCTATAGAAATGATCATGTGA